>PISW01004951.1:0-148023 GCA_004023785.1 Mungos mungo
TCCCACAGGCAGCCTCACTGGCAGGTCCTTTCTGTGTGGCTCGGCCACCTCCCGTTCAAACTCCATTCCCAGCTGCCCCAGGAATAGTGGCTCCCGGGCCTGGTGAGGACCCAGTTTTCTCCTGTCATTTCCTACACGACGTGCTGAAGTCCTGAGCCTCCCAGAATGCACTTTAACACACGTTAGGAAGGAAAAGTGGGTGGAATGAATTTAGGTTTAGATTATTGAGATCATGCACTTTACATTTTCTTTTCGTTTGCGTAAGATTAGATTTTTCCCACAGCATATTAAAGTTAATTTGATAGAGTATTTATATATTTTACTTGAGTAAGGACTTTACAGGACAGAATGAATACTTTTAGATGCTTCTAACTCTTAAGAAAATGCTCTGTTCCACATGTAATTATAGCCCGCTTAAAATCTTTGAGGCCTTTACAGTTCCTTATGACAAGGGAGGTCATTAAAATCAACCTCCTGTGAAAAAGATTGTTTAACTTTAAACAAAGTTTCCTACGACTAATGTGATTAAAATGTAGTTTCTTAAAACAATCAGAATGTTAAGGTTATAAACCCTTGAAAGTACTAAGGCAGACCTTTTATGTTGATAATTAATTTTGCCCTTTTAGTAAGCTGGCAAAAGAAAGAGATACACAGAATAGCTAGAGATGTGCCTACTTTTTGTAATAATGGGCAAATGTGAAACAACCCTTTTTCTGTCATCGCCTCTTTTTAGATCCTTAACTGTTACAGTGTATTTATTTAAAATATCTGTTTCCTGGCCATTTCTATGGAATAATTTTGGTGCATAAGGTACAGAAAAGGATTATATATATTATAAAGTATGTGTATATTATGACATAGACATCTTTCATATCTTTCAATTTTTATATTGTTTTTGCTGAAAGGTTTTCTTTAACTGGGTGGACTCTAACATCTGAGAAAAGGAGCTTGACATGAGAAATTAGCAGCCTTTCTAATCTGACCCCTGGGTTTATGACTCCTGAGCGGATCTTGGGTTCACTTCCTCACTGCCAAGGCCGTGATCTTGTTCAGGGATTTTGATGAAGTGAGATGCACAGCAAAGGGGCGAGGTCATTTTAGGTGCTTCGTGGACGTGGTTTTACGTGATAATGACTCATGTAGAAAAGGTTCAATCCTCCCAACTCTAGGCAGGAAAGCTGTCAACCTGGAACTCGCGTATCCCTAAAATCATCCTTGTTAAATAAGACGGACCCTTACATGGCCAGGGTACCTTACTAGGAGTCAAGAGTGTGACTGTTTTCTTGAATGTATGTTTCTACCTATATTCTATTTATGACAAGTAACTCTGTCAGGCCATGTATGGCGATAGCAATAATATAAAGTTTTCTTTAAAAACAAATCACAGGGGCACCTGGGTGGCTCAGTCTGTTAAGCATCTGATTTCAGCTCAGGTCATGATCTCAGGGTTCGTGAGTTCGAGCCTTGTGTTAGGCTCTGTGCTGATGGCTTAGAGCCTGGAGCCTGGTTCAGATTCTGTGTCTTCCTCTCTCTCTGCCCCTCCCCTGCTCACGTTGTCTCTCTCTCTCAAAAATAAATAAAACATTAAAAAATTTTTTTTAAACTTTATTTAAACATTTCTTTCTAGCCTGCCAGATTTTTAGGGAGTAGATTTTTAACTTTTCACTCTATCTATCTATTTCTCACTATATGCATATATATGATATGTATTTCTTACTATATATGATATATCTCACATACATATATGTATATTATAATATGTATGCGTTATACATATTATATAATAATATACAATATATTTATGTAACAAATATATAATAGTTCCTCCAAATTAAATTAGGAAATCAAAGGGCATGAACTTAAAAAATTTTTTTAATGTTTATTCATTTTTGAGAGAGACAGAGACAGCAAAAGGGAGGGGCAGAGAGAGAGGGACACACGAAATCCAAAGCAGGCTCCAGGCTCTGAGCTGTCAGCATAGAACCTGACGTGGGTCTTGAACTCATGAACTGTAAGATCACGGTCTGAGCCGAAGTCGGAAGCTTAACCAACGGAGGCACCCAGGCGCTCCTGGTACGGCCTCTTCAAAGACACTCATGTGATACATAGTCCTGTTTTCCAACATTTATATACACATTTGATTGACATTAATAAATGCTCTACTCTTACAAGCAACATGAGCACAAGGGTTTGAGTCTGTTTTAGTCAATGGATCATTTCCAACATCCAGGACAATGCCTCACACACACACACACACACACACACACACACACAAATGCGCAAGAAATGTTTGTAAATGAATGAATGGTGCTCCTTGTACTTCATTCCTATTTGCATTCTTCATTTGTTTGATAAAAATGCGTTGAGGACCCTCTAAGTCCCAGACATCCTGCCGGGCCCTGGGGGCCCAGAAGGAAATGCTGGCACCCCCACTTCTGTCTTCACGGAGTAACGTCCCGTTCAGTGCTCTGAGCTGGGTGGCCGAAGCGACGCGCGGGGCTGGTGCCACCCCACAGACTCGTGGTCTGTGATGAGATCAGCATGGGGATCGGGAGTGAGTGTTCAGAATCAGGTATGGCAACGTGACAGTCATTTTATTTTATTAATATCATAATAAACTTTTTTTTGCATTTTGAATGTATTTAAAAAAATTCTTTTCCTAGTCATTTATTTTTATTATATATTGCAAAAGCATTTGTTCCAGAAAGGGGAAAAAGCTCACTAGTCCTTCACTAAAGATAGTAGAGAAGCAATGCTCTGCTCTACTTCAGTGCGGGAGGGGAAGACTAGAACATTCCACGTGTGTTTTATATCATAAGTGAAGTGATGAAGCTGCAGTGGGATCCGGTTCCAGTGACGACTGTGTCCTCCCCGGGGTCCCCGTGTCTGGTTCCTTTTCAGGCACGGCTGCAGAGAATCCCGAGGGAACGGTGGGTAGCCGTGACCCCAGGGTCAAGGACGTCATCTGATCTCTGTTAGCTTCCAGCAAATTGAGAGTTATTATACAGACTGGCTGGGTCTCGTTCAGTGTATTTGCAGATGACATTGTCTGCTGTGAACTAGACCACCACTGCAAGATGAACAAGAGACTAAGAGCATTCCTGCCAAGAAACCATAAATCGAAGTAATGGCACCAGAATGCCTGAAGGGCTCAGCCAGTCAGGTGTCCGACCTCTGGTTTCGGCTCAGGTCGTGATCTTTTGGTTAAAGGGATCGAGCCCCAGAGGGGCTCCGTGCTGATAGCGCAGTCTGCTCAGGATTCTCTCTCTCTCTCTCTCTCTCTCTCTCTCTCTCTCTCTCTCTCTCTCTCTCCCTTTCCCTGCTCACACACACGCTCTCTCTCAGAATAAATAAATAAATGATAATGGCACCAACATAGACATGCTCTAAAAAAAAATGACAGAACAGTCACTCTTCAATCAAAAAAAGCTCTTTCCTCATGATATAACAAGGCAAAAAACAAAACAAAAAAATTTAATCACATCTGACAGTGAATCACACAAAACTTGAGGTTATCATCAAGAAAAAATTGAAAAAATGTATTTACTGTGTAATAATAAGCCTCAGCTTAATATCGGGACAGATACAGTCATAATAGCATCGGGCTGCACAGAGAGCACAATGTTTACGAGGCAGGTTTCCAGGACATAAGGAAAAAGCTCTGCATCTTCGTAGATATGTTAGCAATGATAGAATGTCTCTTAGTCACTCAGTGTTGCATGTTGGTTGTTAGAAAAAGAAAGTTAAACTCTCTGTAAAAAAGAGAAAATCTTCAGTATTATGTTTTCCAGACAAACACTGTGATTCTTTCTAGACAGCCTTTTGGAAGTTTTCCAGTCTGTGATTACAAGACATGTCCTTTCCTCTCTCCTACGGACCACAGGCCCTTTTCCCGTGTCATCCTGGAAGCCAGGCTTACTGGTAAGAACGCCCACAATTTGGTATGTCATAATAAAAAACAAAACACAGTGTTGTGATCCCGCAACTTCCTGTTAGGAATAATGTCTTTCATCGTGCAAAGTAGTTCTTAATAAATGAGCATGTAGACTTCACTTATTTGTGTTTTTTTTTAAGTTTACTCATTTATTTGAGAGAGAGAGAGCACAAGTCGGCAAGGGGAAGAAAGAGAAGGAGAGAGAGAGAATTGCAAGCTGGCTCTGCAAGTCAGGGCAAAGCTGTATCCACGAACTGTTAGATCATGACCTGAGCCCAAGTCGGACCCTTAATAAACTGAGCCCCCCAGGGTCCCTGACGTGCAGATTTGAAATGCGAAGCCTTGCAGTCTTACCTTCAACAATACTCAACTTAATACTCTACCAAATTTCATCAGATTAGATGAAAACGTGATCAGAGGCCACTTTTTGAGTGTTTTTGGATTTAACAGCAGAAGGCAAAGAGCCACATCTTGACGGGAAACACAACGCCCCCCAAACCCATGCGTGGCTGAGGCACTGGTGTCTATTCCTCCGCTGCGGGGGGCTCACCCGTGGGAACCGGGGACGTCTCGGGAAGGTGTGGAGAGAAACGCAGACAGGATTTGGACTTGTGGTAGGGGACTGTGGAGGCGGTTCCAACAATGGCTCAGGAATGATACTGTCAGGAAGCAGTGATTGGAGACCTTGATACATCTTGCCCAGGTGAACGCGGCTGGATAGAGAACGCAGTGACCTGGCCTGGCCAGCAGAGGGCGATGTTTGGTCACGTTGTGGTTTGAACTTGGCGTTCTGACTGCTCAGACAGGATGACCGGGTGGACTTGCTCTCGTCTTGGTGGATGGAGGCCGCAGAACGGCCTTGTCTGATGCCGGGGTGAACCGGCCTACGGCCAATGGGAGAACGCTCTTTGTGCTTGTGAGTGACCTGCGCTGGTTTCCGGATGTCAGGGGTTCGCAGAAACGGTGGCAATTACTCTGAAGAGGTAGGAGGCCATCCCAGCGCTGGGGCAGAGGAATACCGCCCTCTGTCTTTTGTTTAAAAAGGCCCGTCTGGCGTGATTGGTGGATAATTTATCGTACAATAGAATACTTTTCTCCATTTCAGGAAGACAAAAGTATGCACGGATATTCCACAAAATGCTTTCAAATAGAAATTCTTCTTTCTGCAGGTCAGAGTTTTTCAAGACATTCTGCGTTGTATCTTAAAACTTTTTTAAATGTTTATTTATTTTTGAGAGAGCATGAGTGAGGGAGGGGCAGAGAGGGAGGGGAGACACAGGATCCGAAACAGGCTCCAGGCTCTCAGCTGTCAGCACAGAGTTCGACAAGAGGCTCAAACCCACGAACTGTGAGATCTGACCTGAGCCGAAGTCAGACCCTTAACTGACTGAGCCCCCCAGGCGCCCCTGCATTGTATCTTAATGAATATGATGGAGTAGACCCTGAAGAAAAACAACCCTGATTTTTGTATGTGATTTACTTAATGTTTAGTTCTATAAAACTTTCACCAAAGCTTTGAACAGAAAACACACCCTCTTTCAATAATTTTACTTGGTTCTCTTGGACATCTTCAATGAACTTAATTATTTATCAGCTTGAACAGAAAAAGAAAAAGAAACCCCCCCCCCCCCAGAAAACTGCTCTAAAAAGGCAATTGCTGTTGGACTGTAGAAGTAAAAGAAGTGAAAGAAAATCTGTATTTTTCTCTGTCATCACCATATTTTAGTAAAAGTTCAAGCTCCTCACGCAGGATACCCAGTGCCACACGTTGAAGCAAACAGATGGAAAAGCCCCTCAGAACTTAGAAGGTCTCAAGGCTCCACAAGGCTCGCTCTCCTTGCCGGGACTGAAGGAGCATTTAGGGAACTTTGGTTTGTGCCGCGCTGCACTGCCCCTGGGGCAGGACCCGGTCAGACCAACGCGACAGTCCTCTTCCCTCACTTCTTCCCCCCAAATTTGTAAATCACTCTGTATTGACAAATATGCCTTTTAAAAAAAATGCTCATTTATTTTGAGAGAAAGAGAGAGACTCAGCATGTGAATGATTGAATAAAACATAGTTTCCAACACAAGAGACAAACTCGATGAGAGTATTTATGAACGGGCAGAGGCCCAAAGATATTTTTTTTAAATGCCTCTTTATCGTATTTGTCATTCTCTTGTTTCTTCCTCGGCTCCCGCTTTCTCTGTTCTCAGACGGTTCTGGAAGCTCTCAATGCCCTTATCACATTGTTTCTCAATTAAGTCTAATCTCAGATTTGGGGTAAGATAGTACATTGTCTGATGTTCTCACTAAATTAAACAGGATTTTGAAAAAAATGTATATATACACACCATTCTGTGACTTTATTGTTGTTATTAATATTGTGATTATATTGTGTTTTTTAAATGTTTATCTTATTTCAGAGAGGGAGAGAAAACATGAGTGGAGCCGGGGCAGAGAGAGAGGGGGACAGAGGATCGGAAGCAGGCTCTGTGCTGATAGCAGAGAGCCCGATGCGGGGCTTGAACTCACAAACTGTGAGATCATGACCTGAGCTGAAGTTGGATGCTTAACTAATTGAGCCACCCAGGCGCCCCTGCTGTGATTACAGTGTGTGGTTAATATGTGCAATTTTGTATTTGCTGATTGAGATTTTTCACTGTACTGAGAATGTATTCACTTTGTATTCTGAATTCAAAGAATTAATTCTTTTTAAAAATTTTTATTACAGAGACAGTGTGTGAGCAGGGGAGAGGGACAGAGAGAGGGAGAGGGACAGAGAGATAATCTCAAAGAGGCTCCATGCTCTGTGAGGAGCCTGACCTGGAGCTCGATCCCACAACTGTGAGATCATGACCTAAGCCCCAATCAAGAGTACAATGCTTAGCCAACTGAGCCACCCAGGTGCCCCTAAAACTATTAATTCTAACATATATTTCTCTTTATATCTGTCTGTCTGTCTATCTACCAAGAGAGATACATCTCCCAGGCCTATATAGCTACAGTTTCCACACTGGGAAAATGGGAATAGTGTCATGTGGCCACATTCAGCCTCAGTCATCAGTATCTTGAGAAACAAAACTAATTTTGTGTGGCTCCTGGGTGGCTCGGTTGGTTAAGTAAACAACTTCAGCTTAGGTCAGGATCTCACAGTCTGTGAGTTTGCGGCCGGGCTCTGTGCTGACAGCTCAGAGCCTGGAGCCTGCTTCAGATTCTGTGTCTCCCTCTCTCTTTGCCCCTCTGTCTCTCTGTCTCTCAAAAGTGAATAAACATTTAAAAAATTAAAAAAACCCTCATGTTGATGGCTGTCTGAGTTTCATGACGGCCTGGCTGGTCTTTCCGGCATCATCTGTGGGCTCCGCTGTCTGCATCTATCCTGTCACCTGGCTATTGATCATTGATTGCACAGAAAGTCTGTGCATTTACGTCTCGGCTCCTTTTGCTAGGTTTTTGTTCCACACGGAAGGTCTTTTCTTACCTTTTGGCTTGGCCCAATGTTACCTGTGCTTCAAGGCTCACGTCAAATGTCACTATCTCTCCAGGTAGGATGACCTGTGTGGTCTTCTGGGGTCCCCGAGCGGACGTATGAGCCCGTCAGCATTTATCTGTGTGCGTGCACTCATGTACGGAGCTACCTCCTCTGAGGAAGCCTGTGTTATTAAAATAGCACAGGCTCTGGAGCATAGGGATTGAAGTCCGGCACCACAGCCCTCAGTTCCATAGACTCTAGGAACAACCCGTCTATGCAGCGGGCACGCTCATGTTTACCTTCGGGCGCTGTTGTTAGAAGAAAGGCAATCACCAGACACGTTGTCCTGCTCCCACCCGGGCTGCGTATGGTCTCTGTAAGGTTCCACTCATGGCTGTGTCTTTGCGTCCCAGCCTCGCGACGGCGTGCTCTCAAATGGTTATTGACCGTGTGCTGGAACACGTAAGCGGAGATTAAGTATAGGAGTTGATGTGCTCTATTCATATTGTCCACGAGCTCTAGCAGAGCATGAGGTGCAGCTAAGGCAGAGAGAAAAATCTCCTCTTGTCCTTTTGGAATAATATATTTTCAATTTAACTTCTGATTAGAAAGAGAAACCAGAAACCTAAATTCTAGTGCCTTGATTTACTCGAACAAAATAACTGCCAGGATGAAGCAATTAGCTTCTATCCTTTCAACTCAGAATTTTTAACTCAGAGGTCCTCAATCATTCAAAATTTGGTTAAATACAAAATCAAACCTAATTCAGACCATTAATTACAGAGCTTCTGATGTTCTATTCAGCCCTGATAGCTCCATTCTCTTGAGAAAAACTGCAACAATAAAAGAGTTATTCCTGTTGGCTTGGAAATTTCAACTTCTTTAGGATTTTACCCAACTCGCCATTATTAAACCATATTTTTCCACTTGCTGGAATAAGGTGTGTTGGAAAATTGCACTGATTAGTTTGGACCACTCTCCATTTGGCATCACCAAAAACAAGCCAGAGCTGGGAGCGAAGAAGAGTGGACAGATGTCATTTTGCCTGCCCAGTGTCTGTTTCTCTTTAGGTCACGGCACCCATACTGACGAGGGGGATTTAACTCCCCCACACGGTCTCAGTCTTGCGAGGACCATAAATCAATGTGCCTCTCGTGCTATCGGTGGTGACCCAGTAGCCTCCTTTCCCAACCCACACTCTGTCCCCAGATGTTCAGGGGTCCACCCCACCCAGTCTCCAGAGCTGCCCTTGGTTCTGATCAGCGCAGAGCAGAGTTCTGCAGTTTCTTTCCAGTCTGGAGACGGCCTGAGAGCCCTACAGGAAGTCCCTTTGTTCTTGTCACACAGAGTGACTTCCTGTTACAACCAGAGAAGCTGAAGTATGACAATTTGCATTTAAGGGGAAATCTTTTATTTTATTTATTGTCTATTTTTAATAGAATTTATTGTCAAATTGATTTCCACACAACACCCAGTGCTCATCCCAACAAGTGTCCTCCTCCATGCCCATCACCATTTCCCCCTCCGCCCTCAGTTTGTTATTCGTATTTAAGAGTCTCTTATGGTTTGCCTCTTTCCTCTCTGTAACTATTTTCCTCCTTCTCTTCCCCCATGGTCTTCTGTTAAGTTTCTCAAGATCCACATAGGAATTAAAACATAGGATTCCTGTCCTTCTCTGACTGACCTATTTCACTCAGCTCAATACCTTCCAGTTAAAGGGGAATATCTTCGTCTTAGCATCCTCTTAATCAATGTCAAGAAGCCATGCCAGCCACCGGACACTACTGGATGTCTACAACAGACGGCTCCTGTGTGACCATGAGTGGCTGGGTCGCTTTGTTCAGAGCGCTACTGTGACGGCAAATCAGAAACAAGTAAGAAAACTGTTTTTCAAATCACAAAACACTCTCTAAAGTAAGGTATGTATTTTCTTCATGTATTCTTTTAACAAACATTTCCTACAAAAAATATTTTTCACCAGGGGGTTATTTTGGTGTTTATAATGTATATCTTAAGGAAAGATTCCACTCTGTTCCAGAGTGTGTCACCCATGTGTCTGAACATCGATGCTACCTGAGCAGGTACAGAGGATGACTCCTCACCTTACTTTTGGTTTGCAATAATGTCCACCTTCCTTTCACTTCAATGGGTCCACGTAATAAGGGGTGTATGTGGAAGAGATATTTTAAGGGAGGTGTTTGAGGAAGAATATAATAGAACTGTATGAAAAAAAAAGCATTGTAACTGATTGTACTGATGAGTAATCCCACTTGGTCTCTCGCTCTCCATGCTGAAATGTAACCTCTGCCCTCCTCCTCGCTCCAGAGGAGCAGCACGTCACAGGGGAACACACATGCGATTGTCAACCAGAGCACCCGAGTCCCAGTCCAGGCTCCTTCTTTCATTCTTTGTGTCTTTGGAAAACCTGTTTATCTTTCTACACTTTCCCCCACCTGCTAAACAAACCTGATGATGCCTTGGGGTAAGAATCAAATGAGATCATGGACTCTTTCCGACGTGCTAAGCACTCTCCAATCCCGGGGGGATGTTAACAATGAGTGCTAGCTTGTGGTAAAACATTCACTTCATACTGTTCACCTTTCAGCTGTCTTATGATTACCTTTAGCTAAATACATTTTCTTGTTTTCCTTTTCTAGGACATTCTATGATTCATCTTAAAAAAATAGAACATGTGCTTACATGTAGCACATCGTCAAATATTTATGGAATGAATGACAGAACGTGTAAGCACAGATTAAATGAAAACATCAACAGAATGCAACTAAATATATATATATGATACGCTCTATCAGTATTAAGTGTATAAGTTTTAGCAGGACGTGAGGGATAATGAAAGCAGAGAGAAAGCCTGTAGGTCAGTGTTATTTATACATGAGGCTGGATTTCACATTCCTGGCCCCCTCCAGATAAACTAAGTCAGAAACCCTTGGGGTGCAGCTCAGGACTCCGTGTTTCCACATGGTGTCCAGGGAATTCTGATGTCCACCTAGTAGGGAGATGCTGGCTCAGGACTTCCCATTCCAGTTACTCTTATTTCCTTATTTAAAAAAAATTAATTTCAGGTGCCGAGGTGGCTCGGTGGGTTGACTGTCCGACTTCAGCTCAGGTCATGATCTCACTGCTTGTGGGTTTGAGCCCCGCATCAGGCTCTGTGCTGATGGCTCAGAGCCAGGAACCTGCTTCGGATTCTGTGTCTCCTTCTCTCTCTGCCCCTCCCCCACTCCCACTCTCTCTCTCTCTCAAAAATGAACAAATGTTACAAAAATTTAAAAAATTAATTCATTAAGTATTTTTCTAGCTTAAATATAATTGACATATTGCATTGTCTAAGTTTAAGATGTGCAACATAATGATCTCATATATATGTGTATATTGCAAAATGATTGCCATGATAAGGTGGTAAGGTTATCCAACACACCTATCAACTCACATCTTACATTTTATTTCTTATTTTTGTTTTTTGTAATCCAATTATTTTTCCATACATCAAATGTAGTTCTTTATTTTAAAATAATATAACCTTTAAAAATTTATTTATTTAAAATCCAAATTATTTAACATACAGTGCTTAATGATTTCAGGAGTAGAATTCAGTGATTCATCACTTCCATACATCACCCAGTGCTCATCCCAGCAAGGGCCTTTCTTAATGCCCATCACCCATGTACCCCATTCCCCACCCACTTCCGTCCAGCAACTTCCATTTTGTTTTTTGTATTTAAGAGTCTCTTATGATTTGCTTCCGTCTCTGTTTTTATCTTCTTTCTCCTTCCCCTATGTTCATCTGTTTTGTTCCTTAAATTCCACACATGAGTAAAATCATATGATGTTTCTCTTTCTCTGACGGACTTATTTCACTTAGTATAATACACATTAGTTCCATCCCTGTTATTGCAAATGGCAAAATGTCATTTTTTCGTCATTGAGTAATATTCCATTCCATATATATACCACATCTTCTTAATCCATTCATCCTCCGATGGACATTTGGTCTCTTTCCATAATTTGGCTATTGTTGATAGCACTGCTATAAACATTGGGGGGCATGTGCCCCTTCGAATCAGCATCTTTGTATCCTTTAGATAAATACCTAGTAGTGCAATTGCTAGGTTGTAGGGTAGTTCTATTTTTCATTTTTTGAGGAATCTCCATACTGATTTCCAGAGTGGCTGCACCAATTTGCACTGTTCTCGCCAACAGTGCAAAAGGCTTCTGCCTTCTCCACATCCTTGTCAACATCTGTTGTTTCCTGAGTTGTTCATTTCAGCCATTCTGGCAGGTGTGAGGTGGTATCTCATTGAGTGTGGGATGTTTTTTCATTTCTTTGTGTCTTCGTCAATTTCTTTCATAAGCTTTCTATAGTTTTCCACATAATCATAACCATAATCTCAATGTAACACAATAATGTTGAGAGTATAATAATAATTATAATATATTTGCCACCTCCTTCCTTTAGGCTAACATTCTTCAGGAGCCTGAGTGACCCAGATAAGATAATTACACTTTTTCTCAAACCACTCTAGAGACTTTCTGTTCTTACTCGGAACAAGACCCAAAGCACTCATGTGACCTACAAGTTCTTCCTGAGTTGGCCCCTGGCTGCTGCTCAGATGACTCTCTACCAATCTCATCCTTGATGTCTCCATTTCAGCCACCTTGGCCTCCTCCTTCTTTCTTGACTGTCCCAAACATGTCACCCCATGGCCCGGGCACGTGCCAGAGTCATTGCTGTCTTTCTGACCTTTGCTCGACTGGCTTTTTTGTTTCTTTTAGACTCTGATGGAATGCCAGCTCATCCGCAAGGCTTCCCTGACCACCCTCCCTAGCTTGGCCTCCTTCTCCATTGCTCGCCACCTGACATGCTTGTTCTGTCCACCCCCAAAACAACATAAGCCCCCTGAGAGAAGGGCCTCTGTCTTTAGGCAGATGTAATTTCCCTAGAACCTATAGGACAGGGACTGCCACACAGGCAGTAATCAACATATTTTTGGTAAATGAAAGAATAAAGTACCTACTATGTGCTCACCCTCCAACATGTGCTGAGTTAACTATATCCCAGGTTTGCTAGATAACTTGGTGACTGTGGTCCAGACACAGGGATGGGAGTCGGGGTGGTCAATATAATACCAACAGTGTGTGCTAGGCAGTGTTAGGATGTGTATATGCATGTATACACATATATCTATTAATCAGTCAGTTGATCAACCAATAGATAAATAAAAAGATTTATTGTGTGGAATTGGTTTGCATGATTATGGAGGTTGGTAGGTCCAAAACATGCAGAGCTAATGGCTGGTGTCCCGTTCAAGTTCAAAGGCCAGAAGCTACTGTTGGACCAGGAAGAGTCTATTCAGTTTGAAGACTGTCAGGCAGGAACTCCCTTTTACCTGGGACAAAGGTCACTCTTTGAGTGGATGAGGCCCTTGGGGGAGGGCAAACTGCTTTACTCTGTCTACCAACTTAAATATTAATCTCATCCAGAAACACGGGTAGAATTACGTTTGAGCAGATATCTGGGCACCCGCATAAAGTCAACACATGGAAGTAACCACCACATGGTCACACATGTCATCGCTGGGCTTTGTGATTCTAGTGTTGTTTTCATTCCATTTAATTCCATGAATATGTTATTCATATTCAGACCTAAACACAAAGGTTTGATTTACCATGACTGCCAGCTTTTGGGTCTCCTTTGCAATAACTCTACAGGGTCTCTCCTAAGCATCCAGACAAAATATTGAATATTCGCCTTTGGCTAAGCACAGCTTCCTTGTTGATTGTTTTTCCTCCACTATAAATGTTCTATAAAACAAAAAAGGGAAAATAATGACTTAACTCCTGAGAATAATAATAAAAAAAGATCATGCAAAAAATATCTCCATGCGAATCACATTAAATTCTAACACTTTTATTTGAATTGAAGATAAGAGTCATAGGTTCCTCTTTTCCCCCCTGAAAATAAAAGGAAAAGTTTGAAATGGAAGGAAAAGCCTTTGGATGAGGGCAATGCTCAAAGGGGATGGGGTGCTGATGTGAGGAGCAAAGGCAAAAGGAAACGTAGATAAAATTAAATTTCCTCACAACTCGCTGCCCATCTTGAGGCCGGCAGAGTGTACCGTTCCTCTGGGAACTCCCAACTGTCTCATGCTCATGCTCAGCTAGAGGAAAAAACAGCCTTAGCTTGACAATAGCCAGGCCCCCAGGATCCCAAGGAGTCTTCTTTAGCATATCAAAATCCTCTTGAAAACTCTCTGCTCCTCCCAACTTAAAAATCAGTCTCTGCTCCCAACTCCGGTGCAGGTCTTTCTGCCCACCAGGAGTCCTGTCCCGGTACTTTAATAGAAACATCTTGCCCTGAAAACGTTTCAATAATTCTTCCCTGACCATTCGCTCCTGGCCCACATCACATCAGGTGCTAGGCAGCCTCTACCACGTGAACTTTACTATTTGGCCCCTTCATTAGCACAATGAAAGTTAAAAACGTAGAAAGGTGTTAAGTTCACAAACTCCGAGTGAATGGACACTTCTAGTCTGTTTGTCGTCAGGAGAACGAGTGACGAGTGGTCCCAGAGAGCTTGCAGAAAAGAGGAAGAACTAGAAGAGTCCTTGGTGGGAGAGCTGATGAGGACGGCCAGCCCTGCCCAGGCCTCTGGAAGGGTCTCGGAAAGGGAGCCGCCAGGCAGAGAAGACAGCAGGGCCGAGAACAGGAGGAGCTTCTGGAATGGGTGTAGTAGCCGGATCCTAGATTCTCCCCTCCTCTGCTCTGCTGTCCACAGGCACCCTCTCCCACCATGACCTTAGATGAGTCCCTGGTGAAAATGAATAACATGGGGCCCAACCTCACCAGGATCAACACAGGACAGAGATGGGGAGGAGTTGAAGAAATCGGGCAACCCGAGAGGTCGCAAAGGTGCATGGGGAAATGTTCACACCCCTCTCCCCATTGGCTCTGCATTCCCTTCTTTCCCCTCCAAGGGGCACCTTGGGGGAGGCTGTTTTCTGGAGAAATGGAGCGGCCTCAGGGAAAATGCCTGAGATCAGGGACGTGCAAGGCCCCAGCAACCCAACTGAGTCATCTTCGAAGAAGCCCACACCTTACAAGTCTTGCCCAGCTGGAAGACGTTTCAATCCAGTTTTCAGTGTCTCGTTCTTAATTATGAATTAAGTGCAATAAAGTCATAAAGTCAATGATTAAAAAAAGAAATAAACAAAATAGGAAAAAATAAAGGAACTCAGTGGGGATATGATAATAAAGATATTAGAATAAAATAGTAAAATAATACCTAGTGCTCTCAGAGAAATAACAGATATTTTATTCATGTAAAAATATCAGAAGGAACAAAGAAGGAACAAGAAAGAACTCTGGATGATAAAATATGTGGGAACTGAAATTAAAAACTCAGTTGAACGTTCAGAAGATAGAGTGGAGAAAGCCCAAACCAGAAGAAATAAAAATAAGATGGTAAAATTGTGAAAACTGGGAGAGGAAGGATAAAAAATAGGAAAAGTAGTCTGAGTTCTTAAAATAACTTCTTTAATTTTTTACTCTTTGCTTATATTTGAGAGAGAGAGAGAGAGAGAGAGAGAGAGAGACAGACAGACAGAGTGTGAACAGGGCAGGAGCAGATGGAGACACACAATCTGAAGCAGGATCCAGGCTCTGATTTGTCAGCACAGATCCCAACGCAGGCTTGAACTCACAGACCAGGAGATCATAACCTGAGCTAACGCTCACCCGACTGAGCCACCTAGGCACCCCGAAACAATACCTTTAAAACAAAAGTTTTCTCTAGGAGAGAGAGAAAAATCTTTTTTTTTTAAGTATGTTTTTTCCTCCAAAATTGAAGAAAATTAGTTTCTGGGTTCGTCTAGCCTCTTCTTCCACTAACCTGACTCCCCAACACAATGAGCAATAAAGAAAAGGATCCAAATGTCTCCTGACATTAAAATAAATGTTCGAAGCAGAGACAAAGGCTCAAGTGGCTCTGATACTCCTGAAAATGGATTTGAGGAAGACGATGGAGACGTGCCTTCTACGTCACCAAGGACAGTAACTCTGCCGGTGAGGGCAGAGCAGACACGTCCACACCAGGGAGTCCTCACAAAACGGACCACTCAGACACACGTTCAAAGCAGAGAGATCTTCCCGCAGTGTGAAGGTGTCAGTCAGAAGAGAGTAAGATTCAGGATCTAGTGACAGTGTTAGAGAATCTGGTCTGGATCACCGGCCAAAGAACCAAACGGCACTCAGAGACCTTGAAAGGCAGGAGGTTTATTTTACACTGGTGGACTCAGAGGAGATCATCCTCCAGAGGACTGAACCCAGTGCATTAGCAGACAGAACAGTTTATAGCCTGTTACTTCCGCGTTCCTCATTAATCAGGGACAGGTGTTTTCTTATTAGTGCTGTCGGCCATCTCACAACAGATTTTCCCTATCAACAGGTTAAGAAGGTAATAAATGGCCCAGGGAGGGAGCTGTGTAAGCCAGCAAAGTATCCAGTCTCTGTTGGAACCCAAAAACAGGGCCTTCTCTGGGCAAAAGAAAATGAACTGATCACCTACTGGATATGCTAGACTACATGGAAAGTTGTATTCAGAGTGTTTAAATGATACTGTTGGGAAGCTTAAGAATTAACAATAATAGGGGCACCTGGGTGGCCCAGTCAGTTAAGCGGCCGACTTCGGCTCAGGTCATGATCTCACGGTTTGTGGGTTCGAGCCCCGCATCGGGCTCTGTGCTGACAGCTCAGAGCCTGGAGCCTGCGTCGGATTCTGTATCTCCCTCTCTTTCTGCTTTTCCCCTGCACATGCTCTATATCTCTGTCTCAATAATAAATAAAAACATAAAAAATTTAAAATAAGAGTTAACAATAATAGGGACATAGAAAAATCAAGCTGATGAAAAAAATCAGTTAAAAGAATTGTATAGGAAAGAAAATGTGCTTATAGCACACGGATGGGGTCAGCCGTGACAAGAATACTTCCAGCTCAATAATGATACCTCCACATAGTGTGACTGATGAAACACTGATGTGTTTACTCTGTGCGGAAAGCAGCAGGAAGGTAGGGTAGCCGGGATAGAGGCTAAGTCCTGTCCTTCACAACCAGATATCAGGAGGCCATGGCTACACAAATGAAAAAAGACGTTTTGGCCAATCTCTAAAAGTAGCAACATCGTGGTAAAGTTGAGGAAATAGTTAAATGAACTGAACGTGGTAGACTTTGAGAAAGACACCCAGGGGCGGAGAAGAGAGGGGCAGGGCAGAAGATGGGGTGTTTTAATGCGCAAGTGCATCACTTTGCTGGTTCCAACATTAATTTTCAACAGATGCAGGTTTCAACAAAAGTACAATTTCTTATATTTTTAAAGTAGTCTTTGTGTATCTACGATATTTTCTATCCTTTCTTGAAGTAGGAGTCTATAACAAAAATATCCTTCAAACTGGTTTTGTAGTTGTAGGTGCGTGTCAGTCCCAGAATTCACAGCGAGAGGATGACAGGCCACAGTGAGGGCCATTGTAGGAAGGTTTCCGAGAGCGCTGCTTCCTAAGGGGTGGGCGAGGTGTGAGCAACCTGCAGGGTTGTCCCCAGACGGGAAGGAATGTCGAGGAAGCCAGTCGCATCAAGGACACCCGGTACCTAGGGGAGGAATGTGCTGACAGGCTGGGGAGGGGCCAGGAGTGAAACCTGCTTCTTGCCCTTCCTCTGATCTTCCCCTGGGACTTAGGAGCCACGGGAAAGAGTGCGGGGCTGGGGGAAGGGCATTGGAAGGAGCACACAGAAGTTACCTGCAAGACCCACGTGGAGGGTGACGGCCACTACCGACCAGCGCATCCAACCCAGGCCTGGCTTTCAGGTGCGAGGGTCTCCACTGAGCCCTCCGGGTGCTGTTTGGATCAGACTGGGGCATCTGTGACATTTGTGTTCTTCTGTGGAGCTGTCACCGCTTCCTATTCAGCCCAGGCCTCTAGACCCTCGTCCCTGGACAACTGGCTTCAGTTTCTGAATTTCTGGGGGCAGTGTGCCGTCCTCTCCTCTGCTAATCCACCCCTCCCTGTGGACGGCATCAGTGACCACGATTTACTTGGCCTAAAGGTGGGCAGCGTGGAAGGCTGAACCGGTGTAGGGTCAAACCTTCACCGCGCGTGCCGGCTTCCTGACTTAGGGAAACTGTTAGCACCCCTGAGTCTCATTGTCTCCTAGGGACTGGGGAAAATGCTTCCTACCTTGTCCATGAGGATTCTATAAAGACATTTATGTAAAGCAGTTAGAACAATGCTCGAGAGTGAGTGACGTTTCCCCTTATTTCACACGGCGAAGTTACAAGTTATTAAGAGAATGTTTCATGGGCATGAGGAGGGTAGATGTGATAAACTCCAGGAATCAAGAAAGAGAAAGGTTTCCTGGCAGAGAAACTTGCAGAGTTTTTAGAAAGGAGTCAAAGAAAATGCTGTAAGAAGTAAGGCCTGGGTTATTTTATATTACAGCAAGAGATATGGCATGGCTCCTATGCAAACTTTGGTTTCTGTATTTTAAGGACTAATCATGATAGCACCTATCTGCTGGGGTCGCCATGACAACGGATGTGCTAGTACATGCAAAGTGCTTAGAGCAAGATGCGCCTACATAAAAACCCATGCCAGTTATTTTCAGGGGGCTTCCTGAGCCTTTGAAATGTCCAAATTTTCCAGATTTGGCTTGCTATTTTCCAAATCTCTGGTTGCATTTTGGTAAAAGAATAGTAAAAGCTCAAATAACACTGTGTTGTTTCTTTTTCCTGAGACAGCAAGGAGAATGGGAACCAGACAAATAAGAATAGTCCCATGGCCAATATATAGGGAAGAGAAGAAGAATGTTCCTTGGGAAAAGGAGTATGAAGAAAGGAAGGAAAGAAAGCTCAATTTTTAGAGAACTAAAAAAAAAAAAATGATTTAGCTGGCTTACCTGACAGGAGGTCCAAGTATAATTTTCTGACTCAAAAAAATTAACTGCCCATCTGTAGCCTCCCATTGGCATCCGATTATTTTGTACATTTCCGAATATCTCCTACCTCTAGTTCTGTGCCTTACATCTTAGTGCAGTGGGCGAGCTCGCTCTTCAGTCGAACAAGCGGGGCGTTTCATCCTTTAGGCTTTGGTCAGTTATCTGTGCCACTCTCCGGTTTCTTTGATGACGTGTTTCCATCTGTCCAGTGTCCATCGATCTCTTTGGTCTTTTTGGGCAATGTGCACTCCTGGCTGGGGTGAGGAGTAGCCTGTAATCATGTTGGTGAATATGTTCACTCTATAGTTAGCCTTACCTCTAATTATCAAGTCGACTTGAACATAACGAGAAAGTGAGGTACATCAAAGATATTCACCGCATCTTCTGTTTGCCTGGGTCTTTTCTTGCCTTTCAGTTCTCACCCTTATTTTAGTGTAGACACTTACATTCAGCAAATTATTGAGTATCTGCTACACACCACTAATAGGTCTGGGGAGAGAGGCTCTAACGATAGAGATGCCCCATCTTCTCGAGGCTTACTGTCGTATTTGTACAAACAGCTGTGGGATTATGTAAAGGGGGACAGTCTTTCAACCACCAAGACGCTGATCAATTCTTTGAAGTGTCTTCTTAAATGAGACCCAGATAGTAGACTGTGCTTTTCCCAACCTGTTTATTTGGCTCCCTTAGAGATCCACGGGGATTGTAACCAGAAGTCTACAATAATTTTGTGAAGAATAGCCAAGAACATTTTTTCTTAAAAGCATTTATGTTTACCACGGAGGTGATAAGACGATGAAGACAAAAATATCGCATTACAACGGTCATCAATTATGACTTTCTGGGATTTTCAGAATGAGCTCCAGAATCTCTTAAAATAAAATTGTTGGTTTTCATTAGATAGTCTTTTGACATTGCTTATGTATTTTTAAAAATGTATTTATTTATTTTGAGAGAGAGTGAGCAAGTATAAGTGGGGGAGAGATAGAGAAAGACAGAGAGAGAGAGAGAGAGAGAGAGAGAGAGAGAGAATCCCAAGCAGGTTGTCAGCACAGAGCCTGAGGTGGGGCTCAAGCTCATGAACTTTCAGATCATGACCTGAGTTGAAATCAAATGTTGGATGCTTAAAGGACTGAGCCACCCAGGCGCCCCTATGTTGCTTATGTATGAAAACGCATTTTTATGTGTTATTTAAACAGTAGAATAGATGTTTCCATATTCTTTAAAAACTACATAGTCAGGGCCTGGAAACGCTATGTATTTTTTGAGTAAAACAGCTGTGAATGATGAAAGTACTTCCTTCTGGGGTGAGCAAACAGTATTCAGCTCCTTAATCCTGTTATCAAAGGCAGTTAACAAAATTCACTTCAGATAGCACCAGTTTAGGGTTGTTGGCTGATCTGAATAATGAATGTGAAGTGTGGCTTCTCTGGCATCTCTCGCTCTAAGCAAACACCCATATGTTTCAGGCTTTCTAATGTACGTGTGCTTGTGCATGTGTGTGCATGTGCGTGTGTGCACGCAGCAGTAAATATATCCCCGACATTTGACTCGCTTTCCCCCCATCTCTGTTGAAAGAATGTCAGTCCTATTCCAATAGCAAACCTCTTTTAGTAGTTTACTAAAAGGTACTTAAATTTGTCGTAGTTTTCGGGAAGAAAATCTATGATGTGCATAGATTTGGGTATTGTTTCTATACCAACGTCTTTGTCATAAAAACTTACTACTGAATCATAGCATAATATTTAAAAACATGTTAGACATGCGGTTTTTGACTTCATAGAAAAAACGGGAGAGAACGAAAATTAATAGTTTAATATGAAGCAGAATAATAATAACAAGAATATCAAAAAGAGAGATCAATAAATTTAATAGGTGCTCAGAAATCCTAAATTCTAAAAAAGATCTGGAAAAAAATCTGAACAATAAGACTTATGTCCCATAGAATCCTGATATAGTTATACTTAACCCTGTTCCAAGATTTAAAAAATTTTTAATATCTATTATTTCTGTTTTGAGAGAGACACAGAGTGCATGTGGGGAAGGGGCAGAAAGAGAGGGAGACACAGAATCCAAATTCGGCTCCAGGCTCCAAACTGTCAGCACAGAGCCTGACACTGGGCTCAAACCCACAAACCGTAAGATCATGACCTGACTCAAAGTCAGACACTTAACTAACTGAGCCACTCAGCCGCCCCAACCTTATTCCAAAATTTAAAATGAGTCAATACTACTAAAGGGTGTTTTGACACAAAAAGGTCTTTTCTAGAGGAAATAAATATGCCTAATTTTCAGCAGACTTAAAATATAACTAAATTTTCAATGAACTTGTAACTTAGCACCAATGTTTTGAAAAGTTTAGTGATGTTGAACTGGCAGCCTTGAGTCAAATATCTTTGACTTTTAAACCGAAAATTAGAATGTATACATACAGGAATAAAACAAAAACTGGATAGTAACTAATTCAGGTGGATTTCTGCCCCTATCACTAACATTCATGGTATGAAAATGACCAAAAATGTCTTCACAAAGTACCGGATAAAAAGGTTTTAAATTGCTATGTGGTACTGAAATGAGTATGAAAAAGGAGTCTCAAATAATAGAAATAATGCACAGGGTATCTTTGTAATAGAGGTCATATTTTCTGAATACAAATGGTAATTTGTAAATGTAATTCCTCTGTTTTCTAGAATATTTTTGATTTCTAATAGCACTCTGTCTACTCAAGCTATATTTGGAAGGTTGGGAATGAACTTCGGGCTTCTTTAGCATTAACCTTAGGAAGGAGTCTCTTTAACTCTCCTATGGTGAAGCCATGATTCAAGTTTTAAAATTTCTTCTGGAAATGAGTCCTTTAAGCTGAGTCTGTCCAGTACGGGGGGAAAGCGCTATCTGGAAATTATCGGAATCGGAGTGAATAAAGAGCAAGTTCATATGATATAAGTCTCAAGGCAAGTATCTGCAGGATGACTTAGTTTCCACAATTTAGATTAACATGGCAAAGTCCATGTTGGCCCAGAAACCTCAGTCCTTGGAATTTGACTTGGTGTTCTTTTGTTGCTGGCATGTCTTTGGTTCCTCCTAAGCTGTCCCAACACTCAGCCAGATGTTTCAGGATCTTGCAGAGAAAACTCACCAACTAGCAGATCCTTTATGGAGACAAGATCCCAGCAGAGTCAGGGACTGACCCTGCACAGGGCAAGTCAGGAAAGGCGACCTGGAGCTCAGGAGGGGCTAGCGCTGCCTCCCTTCCCTGAGACTAGAAGCTTCTCTCTGCGTGAGGGCAGTGGTGTCACAGATGGGTGTCTACTCCTTGTTCTCTGTTCCCTTGTCGCCATTTTCCTTTCACAACCGACCTCTGGATCCCTCTCCTTCTCACTGCCACCAATATATTTAGCGTGTTTCCATGATTTGTCCGTCTCTTCACCACTTTCTAACCCAAAATTTAAAATTAACATTTGAACCCACTCACCCCATTCCCTTTCTCATTCTACTCTCCCCCAATGCTCCTCTGGATGGGTGAGTGATCATCTTTGACGACTGGATTTCCGCCCTGTTCCTTCTGACTCATCGTCCTGCTGTTGGAATGGCAGCATTTCCTGCCCTCTCCTCCACGAAGGTGACAGCCTGTCCTTCAGGTAAATTGTGTACTCAGCGTGTCTCACTGTTTTCCGTTCCTTCACTTGTGCTGGACGTGGAATTCATCCTACACGGTTGTGGCAAGCTGTCCTTGGCAGTCATCTAGGAGTCATAGACGACTGTTTGTCTGGTCCTCACCAATGGCTAACCATGGTCCTTTCTCAGCACCTGAACCCACACTTCTGTGAGTCCCTGCTGCTGCTGGGTGACTCTGACTCAGAATCTCCTCCTGGATTGACCCACAGCACCCTCCTCTGGTGTCCACACTGCAAATTTCACCCCAGTCCCAACACAGTTGCTCTGATTCTGTTGGAATACATGCACTTTCCAAAACTCACATCTCGTGCTATTCTTCTACCTGAAATTATTCAACAGCCCTCAACTAGACAAACTCTAAAATCTTTTGCATGACATTTGACACTGGCCAACTGAATTCCTGCCTGCATCTGGTCGGTCCCCTTCCGTGCTAGAGCCAGCTGCTCCCAGGGACTTTGCTGCAGGCTTCATGTGGACGCTCCTGCTGGGGACCCCTGACCCTGTCACTGGGAGGCCTTCCACGATACTCTTACTCTGTCCCTCTATTGTACCTAACATAATATTTTCTTATATTACCCACTAGAGTAGATTACTGTTTAGTTTTCTGATTTTCCTGCTAGAGTCTAGACATGGAGTCCTATGGGCATGGACCATCTCTTTTTTACTTGTATTTGTTTTTGTATATTTAACATAGAATAAATTCTCAACATTTTCAGTGGATTAATAATATATTTGTGAAAAGCTGAGGTCAAAATATATGTCCCACTATTCTTTCCTCAAGTAATGTAATTATCAGCCATATTTTGAATAGCTGCAATTATCTACATGTCGCATAGTTCCAAAAAAATTTGAGCCATCAAACAAGAAATGCACATTATATCATTATGGTGAAGCTTAAACAGTGGGAGCTACACAGCACAGAATGGCTCGGTGTATTTAATGCTATCCTGACTGCTAGAGGAGACAAATGAAAAAGCCAAAATTAAAAGCACAGAAACATCACCTACCACTGGGTGTTATAGCTTAGCTATTTCAAAAAAAAAAAAAAAAGGCTATTACTAAGGACTCTGGATTTGTTTCTGACTTTTTAAAAACTTTTAAATATTAAACAGTTCTTTGATATCAACCATGTTTTTTTTCCTACGGAGCATATTTCTCCTTGTACCATCAAACAAGGATTGCATGAAGACCCTGGTCAGGATTATCTTGGCCTTTGGATTCCATCAGGGTCATATTTAGAACTTGGCTAGAGCAAAACTCTGGCTCCCGCACACCCCTCCCTGACCAGCATTCTGCTTGGCAAAGCCTGCCAGGTGCCTGATTGCGCAGAGAAATGGGATGGGATCACTCAGTGTGACAGTCAGGAGAGATTTCACAGATCACAAGTGTTTGGAGAGACAAGTCAAAACCGAGCCATGGAAATGTGGCCTGCCATCTTCCCACTAAATGGGGGTGGCTTGCCAAGCAGGAGTCCAAGGTCACATGGCGGCACTGCTCTTTTGGACAATAGCCCAATAAAAAGAAACGCCTCGAGGCATAGCACTGGGGTGTACAGTTTTTTGAGGGAAAAAAATATCTGAACTCCATTCTTTACCTGGTTAGCTAGCAAGCACGGGGAAATTGGAGTTTAACATGACTTGGTGGATAATAAGCCTTTAAGTAATGACATTTTTATAGTCCGTCCTCAAAGGAGTACAATGCCAACTTTGTTGTGAGGCAGATGGTGGGGAAAAAGGTGGATGTGAATCTGATCATTTAGCAGGCAAATTAATTTATGTGACAATAACCAGCCTCCAAATTGGGTTTATTGACTCATTACATTTTCTCCCTATGAAATTTAGTAAAATGCCAAACTCTACATTTTAAAGGCGCTGAAGGTTATTTTCTCATTTTAAAAGGGGGCACATTCAGTATTAGTTGGGATCTGTATTAACAATATTTCCACTGCTTCAAGTTAGTCAGTGGCTTTTTTGCAGTTTAAGAGTAATGCGTTTGCAATAAAATTATGGTTCCCAGGCCATCCTTAATCAATCTTAAAAATAACCAATTATTTAATTACTGGGTCGGTGTTTCTTTAGAAGTCCAAGTACTTTTCAAAACAAAAATAAAATAGACCAGTGAAACCTCAAATCATTTCGAAAAGTGAAAGAAAAGAAGGGAAAGGAGAATGTGAGGGAAATTTTAATGCCACTCTCAGTCACTCTTGGAGTCAGAGGAGTCTGCTTACTATGGAAAGTTTGTCTCACATGATCTGCTAAGGTTAACTTAATGCAAAGGAAAGACTTTTATTATGAGAAATCAAGAAGAGAAACAGACACAGAGACACTGTTGATGAAACAGTACAGTAGACTGTGCAATAAATTTCTATAAGCCGCATATTAGAATCGCTGGCTGGGTCCCTGCAGGAAAATATCACGTATACGTGTGGCTTTTTGAGGCCACCCGGCCGTGGCATGCTGCCTTGTGCACTGACAAGGCCTCTTTGGACAGGTGTCTGCTTTGCACACCAGGACTCACCAATCCCAGGCTCCTGCACCTGCACCTTTTAACCCTTTAAAAGCCACGTTCTCTCAAAACTTCCTCACTGTAGCTTTTGCTTATCTCTACAAGCCAAGAAAATTGGGTAGAAATGTCCTTTCTGCCTGCGGGACAAACATAATTGGTAGAGTAAGCACACTCTCAATCTATTTTTTAACAAAAATATCATAAAAGTACATCTTCATTGGCAAACGTTTGAACAGTATAGATGGATATAGACTGGCAAGGTCATGCTCCATTTTCCTGTAGAGATGATGCAGGGGAGATGCCTTTGTATTAATGAACACAGGGCTGTGCAACATGCTGACTATCGGCCCTTTAAGTCAGGGGGCTGGGATTGCAAGGCTGTCCGCGGACTTGTATTACTTGCAGAATCACCTGGGCGTCCTCCAGATGCCGGCACGCCACCAGGGAATCTCTACTTTGGTCTTTTCCTAGCTGCATGATGTTCAGAAGTGTGCATGTACTCTATTTTGGGTAGTCAGGTGGTTCTGTTTCCTCCTCTGAGATGGACAAAAGGAGCCACATCTTCCCTGTGGTGGACAAGAACTCTAACATTACCATTTTCTTATGTCTTCCTGCCCAGAGGGACAATCTGGCAGGAACCACTGGAAAACCACGTATAAAAAAGAACAGCAAGGACTAACATCCCATAATTTCTTTAGAAAGTAGTTTCTCAAGCAAATTATTTCTACAGAATGTTCTCTCCCGAGTGCGTCTTTGAAAACTCACATGCCACTGTCACCTCCTCCTGGCCCAAGGTCTCCCCTCTCCCCTGCTTTCTGCTTCTGTCCAGCCTTGAGCATGACCTCCAGGCTGTTCCTCCTACAACCTGGATCATGGCACCTTGTGCTCAAAGCTCCTTGGTGGCTCCTTCAGCAGTGGGACAGGGACGGACTAACTCGGGACCTGCAGCCCCCCATCGGGAGTCAGGGGCCTGTATGCTCCGACACCCCAGCCAACCCGCTGGGAAGTCACTGGTCCCATCCCGGCCCTGTGTGAGTCTCAGTTTCCTCATCCACGAACGGAGGGATCTGACGGCATAACCTACACGGCTGGTGCCATCGCGAGGCTGTCCGCCATTTCAGCAGTGATCAAAGAGCCGAGAAATTCTGTCTGCCATGCCAGCGCTCAGATCAGCAGTGTGTTTCATCCTCACTCCAGCACAGTTTAAGATCTTTTGAAGGATTTTGCTTCCGTTTTAAACATATGAGTACTGATGTTTATTGAAATCTGAAAGCCGGATGGGACCCGGCTCATTTTCGCATTCTGGCACCACTCACAGCTAGTGACATGAGGGGTTTTTGCCAGCAAGGCCTGTTTTAATCAAAAGCTTTCATCTGAAATGCAATTCACAATTTCTGGGTGGTAAAGAATAATTCCCCCTGGGACGAATGTACAAAGCTGTAATCCTGAGCGCTTTAAATACTTGCGACAGGAGGTAAAACCAATTTCATCGAACAAACTTGTATCCACTGCTCTTTGCAAGTCTCTCTCCTAAGGACAGGCGATGAAGAGGATGACATTCCTACCCTTAATAGCTTGGAGTCCAGTGGCAGAGAGGCCGTGAATGCTAGAACAGTAAGAGAATATAGTGACCGCACTGCAGGAGCCTTAAAATCTCTAGGCGTTCACAGGAGGCAGAAAAATACCCTTGACTGGGATGCAGAGGGAAACATCATGAAGAAAGTGGAATTTGTGCTGCCTGGTGTTTTGCTTCGGGTTTGGTTGGTAGCACGTAAGAGGCTGGAGGAGGAGGGAGCTGGCGCGAGAGTCAGGGTCCTCCACCCCAGGCGTGGCGGTCAGCGGAGTTTCAGGGGTACAGCGCGTGAAAAGCAGACAGCATGACCCCTCGATCTGGTGCCCCAGGGGGTCTCATGTGGGAAAGCCGGGGTGGCAGAGTTTCAGATCGAAAGGGGAGAGCTGGAGACACCAGTCTTCACACCTCACCGTGTACGAAGTACATTGGCGCATGGCCAATCTGGCCGCACCCGGTGAAAGGTTTTGCTGAGGTCTGAGCAGTGAGAGTCCTGCACTCCTCAGACCCTTCTCCACGTTCAGAACCACTGGAGACGGAGAGGCAGAAATCAGACGGGTGGTCAAAATGCTGTGATGCCGTGATGCACGTGGATGGCATCGGGCCAGTAACCCCATGCCCCTCCTTCTCACCTCTCCCTTCCTGCTGGAATGGACTCCACCTCCCAGGCGGGAGGGTTGACTGAATGAGGCAGTACCGGCTGCAAGCCTGGAGGTCAGGCAGCTACCGGCAGGGGAGGGGAGGGGAGGCTTCGGCAATGCAGAGGGGCTCAGTGCTCCCCCAGGGTCCTCCGGTCAGAGAAGCCACCTGTGGGGAGTGCGTACGGGATTCAGGCAGAGGTGAGACGCCAAGGGGGTTTTGGGAAAGGTGGTCCCTGGAAATCTCCAAGGCACGAGGAACATTCGTTTGGGTTTCATTTTCTGCAACAGGCTGTAGTTTGATTTCTGGATGCCGGAAGTCATCGGTTTAATGTTTCATCATCAGCTCTGTGGTGGTTTTCATGGGCTGGGTGCTTGGACATCCAGCTTAGCCCACGTGCTACAAGTCACCTCAGTCCTACCAGCCCAGTCATTCCCTGCACCCCTTCTCTGCCCCAGGGCAGTGCTGCTCCGAGGGTGACGACGCCCGTCCTGTTCTAGCGTCCCCCTCTGGGCCTGCCCAGCTGAGAGTACGGATCTCCAGACATGACGCAGCACAACTAAAAGGCCGACTACAAATGCATCCTTCTATAACACCAGCAAATAAACATGTTCCCTATTTGATCACGGTGGGTTCTTGTACATTAAGAAATTTCTAGGGAGAAAGTAGAGATCAAAAACGATCGTCTCCATTTTTGATTCCTTTCAGTCTCAGCCAAAAGTCGTCCCTGTGAGTCCGGGTAGCGGCTGTAGCTCAGGCCGCCTCCGCCGACCACGCTTCCTTCAGGGTCTCTAAGTCCGGCCCAGGCGAGGCAAGCCTCGGATCGACCCGCTTTCGAGAGAATCCAGAAGGCTAATAGGACACATGCCGCACTGCCAGCTCCAGCACATCAAACGCATAGACACACATATGCATGCACTCTTGGGCACACACACAAATGCACGACACACACACGCACACCAGGCACAACGCACAGACGCAAACGTAGACACGGGCACATGCACACCCACGTGCGCGCACACATAAGCAAATCGCGCTGAGTCACAGCTGACCGGGGCACGGCGGCGCCGCAGGACCCCCCAGCGAGCGCGAGGTGGAACCACGCTCTGGGCAGCGAGCTGGGACCAGACGACGATAAGGTGATGTCCGGTGAAGGGAAGCCTAATCGTCCTTTGTTTCAGTCTCACGCAGGTCACTTAGGGTCCGCTGCTGTGTGGACTTAGGGTTCACGGGAAGAATCTGCCTCTCGAGCGGGGGCAGAGCTCTCCGATGGGTCGCGTTTCCCCTCAGTAGTTCGCACACTTCATTGTACGGGTTGGAAGTTTGCACGAGCGGCACCCCCGGACCCAGGACTTTGCTGTGTGCTTGTGTCCTAGCCAGTGTGATCTTTTCCCCACGTGGCCGTGGGTCCTAGGGTCGAGCTGAGGACTCGGGCAAACGACACGGGGTCTGCGCCTCCCGTGCTGCTTCCACTGCTTCCTGTCGTTAGCGATGCGCCGACTGTCCCCTCGGGCCGGTGGCCCCCCTGCGTGTTTCTTCCCTCGGAGAATCACTTTGGTGGGTGAAGGAGCGGGCCGGAGGCGCTGAGCTGAGGTTCCGACACAGGCCCCGTCCCTGTTACGGGCTCTTCCTCGGAATGTTGCTTGTTCTTTTTGGTTTTCCAGGCATTGCGTATCTCCTGGTTCTTCTGAAAAATTTTATTAAAAACATTTTTTAATGTTCATTCATTTTTGAGAGAGGTACGGGGACAGAATGTGGGTGGGGGAGGGGAAGACAGCAAAGGAGACGCAGAATCTGAAGCAGACTGCGGGCTCTGAGCTGTCAGCAGGGCTCGAACTCAGGAGCCGTAAGTTTACGCCCTGAGCCGAAGTCAGATGCTTAACTGACTGGGCCATCCGGGCGCCCCGTCATGATTCTTTAATAACGGCATAAATACTTCTTTCTGCTAGCTGAACTAGTGACGTGGCTTCTATGTTCTATTTTCACTGTTGTTACCTTGATCCTTTTGTTTGTTTTTTATTGAGGTAAAATTGGTATACAACATTATGTAAGTCTCAGGTGTGCAACATTAGAATTTGACGTTTGTATACACTACATAGTGATCACCACCACACGTCCCATTTCCATCTGTCACTACCCAGCTGGGCCCTTTCACCTATTTCTCTCCTAACCCCTCCCCCACTGGCAACCACCAATCTGTTCTCTGTGTTTCTGAGTTTGTTTTTGTTTCGTTTTTTAGATTTCATGCATACATAAAATCATATGGTATTTGTCTCTCTCTGATTTATTTTACATAATGCACTCAAGTTCCATTCATGTTGTCACACATGGCAAGATTTCATTTTTTACATGGCTGAATAGTCTTCCATTGTGTCTATCTTCTATCATCCATCTATCCTACATCTTGTTTATCCATTCATCCATCAATGGACACTTAGATTGTTTCCAAATCTTGACTATAATAAATATGATGCAGTGAACATAGGGGTGCATATATCTTTACAAATTCGTAGTTTTATATTCTTTGAATGAATAAGCCAGTAGGTAGATCATTTGGTAGTTCTGTTTTTAAGTTTTGGAGGGCTCTCCATGCTGTCTTCCACAGGCTGCACCGATTTACTTCCCATCAGACTTGCAGGAAGTTCTCTTTTCTCCACATCATTGCCAACACTTGATTTTCTTGTCTTTTGATAATAGCCCTTCAAAGAGGTGTAAGGTGAGACTTCATTGTGGCTTTGAATTGCCTTTCCCTGATAATTAGTGATGCTCACTACCTTTTCCTGTGCTTATTAGCCATCTGTATGTCTTTGGAAAAACCTTCAGGTCCTCTGCCCATTTTTTAATTGAATATTTTTATTGTTAAGTTGTATGAGTTCTTTACATATTTTAGATAATTAACCCCTTATCAGATGTATGATTTACAAATGTCTTCTATTCAGTAGGTTGCCTTTTTGTTTCACTGATGGTTTTCTTTGCTGTGCAGAAGATTTTTAGTCTGACATAGCCCCACTCTTTATACCTGCTTCACTGCCCCTTGCCTTCGGAGTCACATCCAAAAATAAATAAATAAATAAATACAACTGATGTCAACTAGCTTACTGCTATGTTTTCTCCCAGGACTCTTATGATTTCAGGTTTCACATTTGAGTTTTTAATTCATTTTGAATTAATTTCTGTATATGGTGTGATTTTGTGTAATTTATGTGTATAGTGGTCTTCATTCTTTTGCGTGTGGCTGTCCCCTTTTCCACATTTATTGATGAGACTGTCCTTTTCTCATTGTATGTTATTGGCTCCTCTAGTTTAAATGAGTTGACTGTATGTGTGTAAGTTTATTTATGGACTCTTGATTCTCTCCCATTGATCTGTGTCTGTTTTCTGTTTTTACGCCAATACCAAGTTGTTTTGATTACTATAGTTTTGTAGTTCAGTTTGAAAACATGGAGCATGACACCTTCGGCTTTGTTCTCTCTCAAACTCACTTTGGCTATTTGGCATCTTTTGTCGTTGCATACACATAGTAGAATTATTTGTTCTAGTTGCGTGAAAAATTCCATTCGTATTTTGGTCAAGATTGCATTGAATCTGTATATTGCTTTAGGTAATATGGACATTTAATAATGTTAATTGTTCCAATAAATGTGCATGGACTATCTTTCCATTCATTTCTGTCTTCTTCAATTTCTTTTATTAATGTGTTGTAGTTTTTAGTATACAGGTCTTTCACCTCCTTAGTTAAATTTATTCTTAGATTAAAAAAATTTTTTTAATGTTTTTTATTTTGTTTTTGAGAGACAGAGAGAGACAGCGCGAGCAGGGCAGGGTCAGAGAGGGAGGGAGACACAGGTTCTGAAGACAGGCTCCAGGCTCTGAGCTAGCTGCCAGCACAGAGCCTGACATGGGGCCCGAATCCACGTACTGTGAGATCATGACCCGAGCTGAAGTCAGGTGCTTAAGCGACTGAGCCACCCAGGTGCCTCTATTCTTAGATTTTTAAAAATGTGATTATAAATGTAATTGTATTCTTAATTTCTCTTTTTTGGTAGGTTGTTAGTATAAGAAATGAAACCAATTTCTGTATATTCATTTTGTATCCTGTAACTTTACTGAATTTAGTTTTTAGTTCCGACAGTTTTTGATGGAGTTTTAAAGTTTTCCTACATATAGAATTCTGTTATCTGCAAAAGACACTTTTACTTGTTTTTTTCCCATTTGAGATGATTTTAAGTCTTTTTCTTGCCTAATTGCTTCTGCTAGGACTTCCAATACTATGCTGAATAAAAGTGGTGAGAATGAGCATACTTGCCTTGTTTATAATTTTAGAAGAAAAGCTTTCAACTTTTCACTGCTGAGTATGATGTTAGCAGTGGGCTGGTCATATAGGGCCTTTATTATATCGAGGCACATTCCTTCTATTCCTACTTTGTTGAGAGTTTTATCATAAATGAATACTAAATTATATTAAATGCTTTTTCTGCATCTTCTGAGGTAATTATATGAAATTTATCTTTTGTTAATGTGGTGTACTATGTTGATTGATATATGCATGTTGAACCATCCTTGCATCCGTGGAATAAATCCCCTTTGTTCATGATGTAGTATCCTTTTAATGTATTGTTGAATTTGGTTTGCTACAATTTTGTTGAGGATTTTTGCATCTATATCCGTTAGAGATATTGGCCTATAACTTTCTTTTGTTTGTGTGTATCTTTGTCTGGCTTTGGTATCAGGTTAATGCTAGTCTTGTAAAATGAATTTGGAAGTATTTCCTCCTCTTCAATTGTTTGGAAAAGTTTGAAAAGGATTGGTATTAAATATTCTTTGAATATTTGGTAGAACAGTCTGTTTCTTGTACTTTTGTTTGGAAGGTTTTTAATTACTGATTCAATCTCCTTGGTAATAATATTTCTTCAAATATGTTTTCTGGCTCTTTTTTCTCTTACTGGAATCCTTGTAATGCAGATTTTATTCCACTAGATATAGTCCTATAGGTCCCTTAAGCTATTTTAAAATATTTAAAATTCTTTTTTTCTTCTTGCTGCTTTGTCCTTGATTTCCACTACGCTCTCTTCCAGCTTGCTGATTCATTCCTCTGCTTCCTTCAGTCTGCTGTTGAACCTCTATAGTGTATTTTTCAGATCAGTTATTGCATTCTTCAGCTCTGTGACTTCAGTTTGTTATTTTCTTGTTTTCTAGCTCTTTGTTGAAATTATCACAGTGTTCACGCATCCTTCTCTTGGGTTGATGCACTTCTTTATGACCGTAACTTAGAACTCTTTTTTTTTAATTAACATTTATTTTTGAGAGAGAGAGTGAGGATGGGGCAGAAGAGAGAGACACACACAGAATCTGAAGCAGGCTCCAGGCTCCGAGCTGTCAGCACAGAGCCCGATGAGGGGCTCGAGGTCATGAACGGTGAGATCGTGACCTGAGCGGAAGTTGGACAGTTCACTGACTGAGCCACGCAAGCGCCCCCTGGCTTTTTTTTTTTAAATCAGAACTTTGTGATTGTCTAAGTAGCCTGATTTGTTCTTCATAGGTCCCAGTTGTTGAGGGTGTGCCAAGACCTGCGAGTGTTCTGAAAGGCAGGATCTCAGACAGTGCCTAGTTCAGGCTAACTGTAAGCCAAATCCTTAAGCAGCAGCTTGTGTGTGTGTGTGTGTGTGTGTGTGTGTGTGTGTGCGCGCGCGCTCAGATTTTAAGGTATGTAAATATAGTTTTGTGGGAGTGCCTATAATTGTCAACTCTGCTGAGGTGTCCCTTAGCCAACAGTTGTAAACATCGTTGCTTTAGATAAGCGTATAAACTCCTTTCTGGGAGGGGTCAGCAAGCTATGGTGAGGCCAAGGCAGGGCGCTATACAGTGTCCTCCTGCGCACCTTCCCTGGGGGCACCCCGTCGCTTCTGGATACGTGGCAAACCTGAAGCCTGCTGCGTAGGAGGAAGCTTCGGACAAAAAGCCTTGTTTCACACAAAGACTAGGGATGCGTTTCAGTCTGCTGTTTGTGCAGCGCCCTGGCGGGAGTAGCCTGCCAAAGATTGTTTCTCCAATTATTTCAGACCCATGGTGTCCAGAAACATAATCCTCCCTGGCCACCAGAGCCAGGTGCTCGAAGGGCATGTCCCATACGGACTGCACACACCGCTGCCTGTGGTGGGTGAGCTACGGTTATGACATGTGGGGACAGGCACTCCTGCTAGAGCTCGCAGATTACGGCAGGTGAAGGCGCAAAAATAGCACCTGCCAGCACTGGCCACAATAAGGCCGGAGAACACAAACTGTGACCACCAGCACCTCTGTCGCCAGGCAGAGTCCCAACATGTACCTGCGTCGCTAGCAGGTCACCAGGCAGAGTCCCAACATGTACCTGCGTCGCTAGCAGGTGCTTTTAGATTAAGAAATGAGTCTCCTTTGCATACGGTCTAGGTGCCTTTCAAATTAAGATGGGTTTTCTATTTCCTACAGCCCCGTGGTTGTCCCTGCAGTAAGCCCTGTTGGTTTTCAAGGCCAGATGCTCTGGGGTCTTGTCTCTTTGCTGTAGGTCCCAAGGGTCGAATACCTAATGTGGGGCAGAAACCCCTCACTCTTCAAGGGAAAACTTCATATGATGAGATCTCTCCTGATTGTGGGTCCCTGGCATCTGGAGTGGAGGTTCTTGCTAGGCCACCTCTCCACCTCTCACACCCTTTTGTCGATGTGCTGTTCAGGTCCTTTCCAAAGGGATTTGTTTCATATATAGCTGTAGATGCATTCTGTTTGTGGGAAGATTGAGCTCAAGATCTTTATTTTATTAAATGTTTATTTATTATTTTTGAGAGAGAGAGAGAGAGCAAGCACCGGGGAGAGGCAGAGAGAGAGGGAGACACAGAAACCGAAGCAGGCTCCAGGTTCTGTCAGCACAAAGCCCGATGCAGGGCTCGAACCCAAGAACTGTGAGATCATGACCCGAGCTGATGTTGGACTCATAAACAACTGAACCACCCAGGCACCGACAAGGTCTTTCTATAACACCATCTCAAACCTTCCTCTCTTGCTAGTTAATGAAAGATTTTGTTGAATTTTTAAGCAGTTTAACTTACTTCATAAAAATGGATCCCTTCCCTTTCCTATTAGAGGTCATGTTGGGCAATTTTGCTGGAACTCAATGTTTCATTTCTTTTCTATTTTTCATTATTTTTAGATTTATATTTGCCCATACGTTCTTAAATTTTGCTTCATCAGAAAAAAATGACGTCATGGAATTCTGGATCTACCTGGAGCACCGATTATTTAAACAGCTCTAGCTTACCAACTCGTGCTGATGCCAACAGGCTCTCCCCTGGGTGATTTGCCATTTATACTCATCTCCAACTCAGAGCCAGGCTTTTCAGTAAACCAGTAGTTCTTAGAGTGCAGTTCCCAGACCAGCAACATCAGCATCCCCTGAGAACTTGCTAGAAATGTAAATTATTGGGCCCTCCCATGCTTACTGAACGAGTAACTCTGTGGGGTAGGGCCATGGAGTTCAAAACAGCCCTCCAGGTGCTGTCGACATGCACTCAATGTCTTAGTCAGTAAAGGCTGATATAAGAAAAATACTTCAGATTATGTCATTTAAGTAATAGAAATCTATTTCTTATGGTCTGGAGGCTAGAAAGTCCAAGACCAAGGTGCTAGCTGATTCAGTTCCTGGTTAGAGCTCTCTTACTGATTTGCAGATGGCCACCTTCTAGCTGTGTCCTCACCAGGAGGGTAGAGAAGTCACCTCTCTGATGTCTTTTCTTAGAAGGGCTCCAATCCCATTGATCTAGGCTCAACTCTCATGACCCAATTACCCAAAGGCCCCATTTCCAAATGCCATCACATTGGGGGTGAGGGCTTCAACATATACATTTTGAAGGACATAAGCATTTAATCCTTTGCACTCAATTTTTTGGGCCATCTCTTTTCACAATATTCAGGTTCTGAATAAATCACTCATGCTGGCTTTGAGAAAGGCCTTTCTCCTTTTTTTGGCCATACTGAAGACAACTGCAGGATTAATAGACGTGACAGCTCCTCTTCTTCAGAGTGCTGGCACAGAAGCAGTTGTGGTAGTATGAGGCTCCGTGGAGGATTGTTTCCCAACCAGTTCTAGTGGTTTATGTAGAGTAACCCCCTGGTCTTCATGACGGGCTGACTGATATAGGTCCTCCCATCCTTGGCAACTACGTTTTTTTTCTTACTGTCTCCATAATTGGGCTTTTTCTAGGATGTTTTATAGTTAGAATCATACAGTAGGTAGCCTTTCTATATTGACTTCCTCTACTTAGTAATATGCATGTTTCCTTCATGCATTTTCATGGCTTGATAGCTCATTTCTCTTTAGAACTGAATAGTGTTTCATTGTCTGGATGTATTATGGTTTGTACATTCACCTACTAGTTTTATACTCATTTTACAGATAAGAGAGCTGAGACACAGAGGATTAACAACTTTACCAAAGACACATAGTTAGTGGGAGACAGAGGCAGGGCTTGGCCTGGGACAGCCTGCCTGTGCAGTCATGATCATCACCAAAGGAAATGCGCTCATTCATGGTTAACCTACTTCCTGAACTATTTCTATTCTTTTTCTCAATAAATATTTACCAAGCCCTCAGAAACTGGTCTTCTTTCTTTTTTAATTTTTTAAAATTTATTTTATTTTAAAATTATTTTCTTCGTTTTTGTTTTTTTTCAGAAATTAGTCTTCTGAGCCATGTTTACTCTTATAAAAAGAACTCATGTACATACTTGTTTGAAATTAGATTATCAAAAACTTCAAAACCCTATAGAACGTCTTTTGTAGTAATTAGGTTTCCCTGGGTTGTTGACAGAACATCTTACAAAAGGTTGCCACACTCTGACAGCCAGCTGGGGCCAGGCATTTCCCCCTGCACATAACTGAAGGCATGCGGCACCTAAAGACCACAGGTTTGGGAGGGTGATGACCATGTGATGGAATTTTGGCATTCCTAGTTATGATCTATTTTGCTAATAGGAAAGTAACAGCCCCGAGTTTAAGTTTTCTAAAAATAGCAAAAACAAAAGAAGGAAAGAAGAAAGGAATAAAGAAAGGAAGGAGAGAGAGAGAGAGAGAGAGAGAGAGAGAAAGAGGGGAGAGAGAAAGAAAGAAAGAAAAAAGATGAAAGAAGAGAGGGAGAGAAAGAGAAAGAGGGAAGAGATAGAAAGAGAGGAGAGAGAGAGATAAAGAAAGGAAAAAAGAAAGAAAGAAAGAAAGAAAGAAAGAAAGACAGAGGGAAGGAGGGAGGGAAGGAAGGAAAGAAGGAAGGAAGGAAAGAAGGAAGGAAGGAAGGAAGGAAGGAAGGAAGGAAGGAAGAACATACACATTTTCCTAGGCTTGTGAAGATGAAATGAACAGGTAAGATGAACACAATCAGGCATAAGCTTTGTAAGAAGGTGCTCAGCCCACATTGCTTTTCTCCTTTCACCCAGCGGCTGAGTGTGTCTGCTGGGTCTTGTGACATTTCTTGTAGAACAATCCGGTCCACGGGCTTCTCTTCCCTTACATCAGGGCTAGGACTCACCACTGAGTTCCAGGGGCTGTTAGAGGATGACGTATCTAAGAGATCTTTAAGCCAGAGAGATTCTTTGGTAGCAAGTCCCCAAGCCATAGAGATTAGGAGTGTTAGATGGGTGCTCAGGATATAACGTGATTTCCTTAAGGACAGTATGTAAAATATTCCATTTCTACATTCATAAAAATAACAATGATTGAATATATTTTTACATGTATAAAGAGGAATCTGAGTCCATCTGAAGGAAACCGTGTCAATGCGAAGGGCAGACGCTTGGTACCTTGAACCTCACTGACGCAGGCCTCGGCTTGTTCCTGGAGATGGAAGTGTGACCTGGACATCAGGGCCATATGCTGGATGGCCTTGCCTGGTGGCTTGCAGTGCTCTTCGTCTGCTGGTGGACTCGGAACGGTTTGCTGTCAGCAGAGCCGCATTGCCCTTATTAACTGTTGCCAAAGCTACTTCCAAAATGCCAGGAGACGTGCTGGGGTCTAAACTTGGCAATCTTAGGGAGTCAAGGTGAGTATTTTCTTTTCAGTTGGGTATCCAATCATTTATTTCTCTCTCCATAAATATTTATCACATTCTTTGAGTCAGCTAGCGTAGTTCGCGTTGAATTGGAATTGAAAACGAGGATGAAAATCATCGTCTTGAATTAAAACAAAAGGGCTTTTTTCAGAAAGTGGCAGCACGAAGGAGCTCCCTGCCTCTGCCCACTGATGAGGGCGTGGGCTTTGCAGAGTGCTATGTAATTTGTTACGAGCTGAATTGTGTCCCCCTAAATTCACACGTTGAAACCCTAACCCTCTGTCCCTGAGAGTGTGACTGCAGTGGGAGACAGGATCTTGAAAGAGTTAATTAAGTTCAAATGAGATTATAAGGATGGGCCCCAATCCAACATGACTGGCAGCTTTATAAAAGAAATATTTGAACACAGAGAAAGGCATCAGAGAGAAGACGGTCATCTGCAAACCGAGGAGAGACTTCCAGAGAAACCAACCCTACGGACACTTTGATTTCTGACTTCCAGCCTCCACAACCATGAGAAATAAGTTCCTGTTGTTTAAGTCACGCAGGCTGTGGTATTTTATCATGGCAGCTCTCAGAGAATAACACAGTAACACATACATTCACTTTTTCACTTCTGCTCCGAGTGAACTATAGGTAGGGAGTCATTTGCCCTGATTTAACCTCAGAGTTTCCCCTTTTCCAGGAAACTAAGGAGAAAACATGTTAGATTTGTCTCTGAATCCTTTTATTCTACCAACTGTTATATTTTATGAGAATAGCAATGGATAAGTCATAGCTCTGGGTCATTTCCAAGATTTAAAAGAAAATTCACTATGATTCATCTGTAATTTTTCAAAAAATAAACATGACATATACATTCCACTAAATTAGAGAATGAAGGAATTTAGCATTTGGAAGAACCACTTCCCACTTATTGAAGCAAAACTCTTCAACAGAGAAAGTGTTTTAAGAACCTTAGTGAAATATTTACTAAGATAAAACCAAGCAGTGTTCATAAATTAGAATGTAAATTCATTTTGCTTCAACTTCTGTAATTGCTTCTGACACGATGATTTTACAAGAGTTTTTAATATATACTTAGATGACTATTTCAGCTTCCAGACTAGATTATAACCAGAACTGATGATACTGCAAAACTTATTCTTGCTATTGCAATGCTGAGAAGTGCCTGGATCATTAACTAACAATGCTATCTCTCTGTTGGCTGAAGTTGGCCGTAACAGCGATTCAAAAAGCCTAAAAATGGCTCAAATAAGTGGTGACTATTTTCCATACTCATGTATAATGTTATATGGATTTATTAAAAAAACAGATGGTGGAGTTATTAATTATCTGAATATCTAATGAATGACAGAAGAAGCCTACAATTTTTTATGAAGATAACAATGATACCCTAAAAGCTTCCTTTAATGTACATTCACCTGTATATGTCAGAGACTTTTAAACAGTTTTATTTTTTTTTTTAGTGTTTATTTATTTTTGAGAGAGAGAGAGAGAGAGCGAGAGAGAAAGAGAGAGAGAGAGAGCAAGCACAAGTAGGGGAGGGGCAAAGAGAGAGGGACAGAGGACCCAAAGCAAGCTCCGCACTGACCACAGAGAACCTGATGTGGGGCTCGAATTCACAAACTGTGAGATCATGACCTGAACCTAAGTCAGGCACGTAACTGACTGAGCCACCCAGGCGCCCTTGAACAGTTTTATACAGACGGATTTAAAGGGATTTTTTAGGGTTGATTTTTTGATTGCTTACTTTTGAACAAGTAAAAATGAAAACCCATAGCAGCTAATAGCAATTATTACAAAAAGATTTCAGTTGGCCCGAAGTACAAAAAAAAAAGAGAACATGTCCAAGTTTCAGCCAAAAAATGTGATGTAAACTTTTGATTCTAATTTAGACCCAGGCATTTTTTTTCAGACTTCTTGTTATGTAATTAAAATAGAGGCCAATGAACAAGAGAGTTAAAGCATATAAGAACAAAATGTGTCTATATCAGCTTATTTCTTAAGCTGGATTCAGGATACATGAGTGTCTATTAAATTATCCTTAAGACTTCCTGGCATGTCTTGGAGTGGCCGGGTGGCTCAGTCGGTTAAGCTTCAGCTTTGGCTCAGGTCTGATTTGATGGTTCCTGAGTTCACCACCCATGTTGGGTTCTATGCTGACAGCTCAGAGCCTGGAGCCTCTTTCAGATTCTATGTCTCCCTCTCTCTCTGCTCCTCACCTGCTCATGCTCTCAGTTTTTCTCCAAAATAAATAAACATTAAAAACATTTTTAGGCATGTCTGAAATATGTCATAATGACAAAAATAAGAGTAATATCTTCCCAACTTTTTAAATTGCCTTCTTTTGTGGATGACTCTTAGCACCATCCCTGTGCGGTCGGCCCCTGGAGCTGGAGAAGCAAAAAAGAAGCCTGGCCGGCCCACCCTCAGTGTGAACAGTTAGAAGAACCAGCTGGCTACATCGTGCCCGTTACTTTTCTTCTGCTTGGGCGCCATTTTAAAATGTGCTAGGACACTCTCTTGCCTTGAAAGGTACAGTAGGGAATCAAAACCGTTTTTTGATGATGGGAATCTCATAATACTTAAGGGAGCTCTTGTGGGATTTTAGAGGTTTTAAAAGAGGGAGTATTTTGATACTGAAGTAGGAAAAGCAGAAAAGCCACTGTCAGAAATACCCATTACTAGTTATTGGTTAAGGCAGCTTATTTTGTTTAGAATGTTAGGAAAAAAAAAAAGAAGTGTTAAGATGGGAAATTATGGAGCTTCTTAAATATAGAGGATAAGTAACATTTCAGTAGAGAAAATTTTTTTAATGTTTTATTTACTTTTGAGAGAGAGAGAGAGAGAGAGAGAGAGAGAGAGAGAGAGAGAGAGAGAGAAAGAGAGAAACAGTGTGAGCAGGGGAGGGTCAGAGAGAGAGGGAGACACAGAATGTGAAGCAGGCTCCAGGCTCTGAACTGTCAGCACAGAGCACGACACGGGGCTCAAACCCACAAACCGAGAGATCATGACCTGAGTGAGCTGAGGTCGGAAGCTTAACCCACTGAGCCACCCAGGTGCCCTGAGAAGCCCTAAATTTAAAGCCTTGCCATATATATGCAAAGTCATTTAAATCGTGTTGTTCCACAATTACCAAAAACCCATTTTATACTAGAATAGGTGGATAACAGAGAACTTCCATCTAAATAAAAATTGGGTGGTTTCCACATGAGTTGTCCATCCTTTTTTCCCTTGGCTAATCTTATTTATCATTCATTTGATATAGTGTATTATATTGATATTCATCGGTAAACCAACCTTGGATTACTGGGATAAACCCCACTTGGTCATGGTATACAATGCTGTTTATGTTTCTGGTTTCAGCTCACTAGTATTTTTGAAGGATTTTGTATCTATATTCATAAGATACATTTGTTTGTAGTTTTTTTATGATTATACTTTTCTTAGACATCTTATGATATCTTTCTCTGGTTTTGGTGTCAGGGTAATGACTGGCTTCACAGAAGTGTTCCCTGCTGGGGGATAGATTATGAAGAATTCATATTAATTTTCAAACATTTGGTAGAATTCACTAGTGTAACTATCGGGGCTTGCATGTTTCTTTCAACATAAATTTTTTAAATTAAATTTTTTAGTAATTTAATCTCCTTATTTGGAATAGGTCTATTCAGATTTTCTATTTCTTTTTGAGTCAGTTTCAGTAGTTTTTGTCTTTCTATGAATTCGCCCATTTTACTTAATTCACCTAGTTTATTGAGAAAACTGTTTATATTATTCCTTAATAATCTTCTTTATTTTTATAAGGCTGGAAGTCAGGTCTCTTTTTTCATTTCTGAGTTAATATTTTTGTATTTTTGAATCTACAATATGTTTCCTATAGACAGCATACAGTTGAATGTTTTTAAAAACTAGTCTGACAATCTCTGCCTTTTGTTTATTTAATCTATTCGCATTTAATGTTACTATTGAATATAGTTGGATTTATGTGTGTCATTTTATTATTTGTGTCTTATTTCTTTTCTGTTCCTCTATATGACCTACCTACTTTCTTTGCATGAAGTGAATATTTTCTAACATAATATTTTGATTTTTTAAAATATTTTTTCACTATTTTTTGAGTTGTTTCCTTAGTGGTTGCACTAGACTTACAATATACGAGAATTAGTTTCAGATTTGTACTAACTTAGTTCCAGTGAGATATAGGAATGCTACTCCTATGTAGCTTTATTTCCTTTTTCTGCTTTCTGTGTTATTATTGTTGTACATAGTACATCTATAAATGTCACAAATGTAACAATACATGGGTACAAATGATATAATTTTATATCTTTTAAAGAGCTGAGACAGGAAAGGAGAATAAGTGTATATTTATAGCTTTTGTTATGTTAACCTTATTTTTTTTACCATTAGTGATTCCCTTCATTTGTCCCTGTGGTAATTTCCAGAGCATATGCAGCTTCGCTCTCATCCTTCTCTGTTGTGTCACTATTGGGGCAAACATTTCAATATGTTATAGGTCCAAATATATCATCTATGTCTACATATTGTTGTATATATTGATTTTTAGATCAGTTAATAAGAGAAAGGAGAAGTACACATTTATGCTGTCTTCTGTAGATCCATAATTACCTTTACCAAAACTCTTGTTTTTCATGTGGATTAAATTACTGTCACTTGCTTTCAGTCTGAAGAACTTTCTTAACTATTTCCTGTAAGGTAGGTCTGCTATCAACATTTTTTTTTCTGGGCTTGTTTTTATGGGAATGTCTATATTTCACTTCCATTTCTAAAAGATAACTTTGCTCATTATAGGATTCTTTGTTGATGTTTTTCTCTTTGAAAATATTATCCATTTTTTTCTGACTTCCATTGTTTCTGATGATTCAGATGAGAAGTCTGCTATAATCTTGTTAGGGTTCCCTTCTAAGTAAAACTTTGTTTTTCTCTTACCAGTCACTTCTGGTCTCCATAGCTTGTCTCTGCAGGTGGGAAATCTCCACTTTATGAGTCATGTATGGACTGAGAGACATCCAGGTCCCAGCATGTCCATTGTCTGCAACCAAGGCAGAGCCTCCATTCCACATCTGAGGACTGGGTGAAAAGAGAGAGCCCCAACACCTTGGCTGTGCCCTTCTGTAACTTAGCTTCTTCCTCAGGTTTCGGAGAGCAGGAGGAGAAGTGCTGATATCTTGCTTCTCCCAGGAAGACACCTTAGCTGTCCACCCGGGTTGCTGGAGAGAGAGGGAGCACTGCGTTCTTGGCTGCCTGCATCAGGAGTGGAACTTCCATCTCGGTGGAAGGAGACAAGGGAGAGAGAAGTGGGTCTTGGTTCAAATACCATAGACTCTTGCTATTCTGACAGAGTTTTAGCAGGTTTTTTTGAATAAATGTTTCTTCATTTAGTGTTTCACCTTAGGACTATTTCCAGAGAATTTAAATGGTGTCTTTTTATAATTTTTCACCAGTTCCAGTGTGGGATAGGCCTGTGGAGCTCTTCACATGTCCAGGCCAAAGTGGACCTTCTATGCATGTCCCTCTAAGGCTTAACTTTTCACCAAGTCTCTATTGATAGGTCCACAGATTATTTTAGACTACCATCATGTGCTTAATTGTACCTCCCATGCCCAAATTCATATGTTGAATTCCTAACCCCAAGTGCTCCATGGTGTGACTGTATTTTGAGACGGCCTTTGAAGAGGTAATTAAGTTAAAATAAGACGATGTGGTTGGGGACCTAATACACTGCGATTTGTGTCTTTATAAGAAGAAAAAACACCAAGAATGCAGACACATAGAGGAAAGGCCATGTGAGGGCAGAGCAAGAAGTCAGCCATCTTTGAGCAAAAAAGAGGCTTCATAAAAACCAAACCTGCTGACACGTTGATTTTGGACTTTTGGCCTCCAAAACTGTAAGGAAATGCATTTCTTTTGGTTAAGCCACCCAGTTTGTGGAATATTGTTAGCAAACTAATACAATGACTGTGATAATTTAGCCTCTTTATATTAATATTTTCTTATGTTATCAGTGTGCCAACATCTTCTCATTTCCTCCTATTACCACCAAAACCAAACTCAACCAAATCAAACCAAACCAAACCAAACAAGACAAATCTCACGAAGTGGTGAGAAGTGTTTGTACTTTCAGATGGTTTCGTGTGTCTTTTTGGGCTAACTCCTCAAAGAAGCAAACCCATTGGACCTCTTTTCTGCAAATTTGATGGAATAATTAAGATATCTGAGGTCTGTTAACTCACTCTCTTCCCCTATACACACACTATTTCTATGGGTTGGAAAAAAAGAATGTTAACTACTCAAAAATCCTTAATATCTTTTGACTTTCTTTCTTTAGTATTCTCTTTTCAGCACAATAGGTAGTGTGAAGCCGTGTCCTTTCCTTTGGAAGAGGCTCTTGCATAGTTTTAACTACTTTTAAGCATTGGTGTTATTTATATTGCCAAGTTTCAGAAAACAAGATGTTGTTTCCAGCTTCATTCTGCCATTATCTCATTATTATTTCATTCTGCCTTCTTGTTTCAGAGGAGCCTCTCAAATAAGAGAAAGATGGTGCAAAGTTGGGGTTCTGTCAGCCTACTTCTTGAGACCTATTCCAGGAAACTTTGATTTTACCTGAGGCAAACCTAGAGTGTCCTAAAACTTAGCTCCTGTATTTCTGACACTGGTATGGGGTAAGTGTAATAATATCCCTGTTTCCTACTCTATAACCTTGGGGCACGTGGATGGCTCAGATGGTTAAGTAGTTGACTCTTGGCTTCAGCTCAGGTTATGATCTCACAGTTCTTGAGACGGAGTCCCATGTCAGGCTTTGCAGTGACAGTGAGGAGTCTGCTTGGGATTCTCTCTCTCTCTTTCTCTGACCCTTCCCCACCTCTCTCTCAAAATAAATAAACATTACAAAAATAAGAAATGTGTGACCTTATGCAAACACACTTATGACCTGCACCAGCAGTGTAATCTACTCTTCCATGACTCAAATTTTATAATGGGAATTAGCAGTCCAAGAGCGGCATTGGAGCTAAATAGCACAATTGTGCCATCTGTTTCAATGCCACAGTTTTGGGTATTACTACATGGTATATTGAAGGGTTATTTTAAGAGGGGCAGTTTATGATGAAGCCTTCTAATAGTGCCTCTTTACTAAACTAATTTGATATTTACAAATGCCTGGGGGTGGGGGCAAAGCCACTGAAATCGTATCACCACCTTCAGAAAGATTTTTAAAGGCCTTGTTTAATATTAATGTAGTGTACAATTACTTTTGAGCTCTTGCCAAGAGTGCCAGGATAATATAGGATATGAATGTCCCAGTGTGCCTGAAAATTATTTTAATTTACAAAACCCTACTCAAGCTGCTGTTTGTAGATTTAAACTTGAGGGCAGATTCTGCAAAAGGAGCAGAACGTTTGCAAAACTATGCAAATATGCATCTGAATGAGGCCTCAGGCTTCTAGCACGTTAAAACACCTGAGATCGCATGGTCTAGAGGGAGACATTATATAATATTCAAAAGGACAAGATGCTTCCGGGGGCTGCAGGTTTTGCAGGAGTGTTACAACATGGCTATAAGAAGCAGAGGGAGGCATGTTCCCTACATAGTTTTTCCGTGTGGGGTCCTCGCATGTGTGCCTTTTCTCCTGGTCCCTGGATGCCTCAATTTCTCTCTCCTGCTCTCTTCAACAGTTAATTCAGCTGCAAAAAATCAGCTCCCTTTGTTCTCCATCTCCTTCCAGATTATACTCTGAAGCCTTAATCTTTTCCGTAAAAAACATATTTTCCTGAACCAAGAACCATTTAGTCTGAGGTGAATGATGTATCTTCTTTAGTGTGAAAACACTAAAGGTTTTTAACATAGCACTATAGCATATCATCATATTTTCAAGCTTACTGGAATTTTTTGTTAAAATTATACAAAAATACAAATTTTATTACACCAAAAGAAGATAGTATAACATTTAAAACTTAAATAAGCAGAGCTGAATTAAAAACTCCAAGCTGGAGCTAGCGTACATTTGTTAGTGATCTTTCAGATACGCAGATAGTATTTTGAATAGAGGAAGCAGAAGTTTAGTTTTCTCTGAAGTCTTGCCAGCTATTGGCTAATTCATGCAATAAGAATTCATTCTAACGTTAATTAAAGAACAACCACTAGTGTTTCTATTCATGGAAAAGAAAATAGGTGCATTCTCTGTGGAATTATGTTAATTTTTTAAAACAGTCCCTATGATGAGTAGATGAATATAAATTTTAGTGCTAGTAATAGGTGCAATTTTTTTTATTAGAAATATTTTGTTTTTGGGGCACCTGGGTGGCTCACTCGGTTAAGCATACGACTTCAGCTCAGGTCATCATCTCACAGTTGGTGGGTTCAAGCCCTGCGTCGGGCTCAGAGTCTGGAGCCTGCTGTGGATTCTGTGTCTCTCTCTCTTTACCCCTTGCTTGCTCGCAATCGGTTTCTCTCTGTCTCTCAAAAATGAATAAATGTTAAAATTTTAAAAAAGAAATATTTTGATTTCATGGAAGTTTTGGACAAAACTAAAGAAAACTTGAATAGGAGCTTGATAAATAACACAGTGTTATATCTAACCAACAAAATACATAATATCAATACTGAAATGTGTATTGTTATATTCTCATTCCACAGAAGAAGGAAGAAGATGCAGAGGAGTGAAGTGACATCCAAAATCATGCGTAAAGTAACCACGTCTGGATTTCCGTCCATGTTCATCTAATTCTAAAGTTCATGCGCATGCCAAGTGGAAAAACAGCTGCTTAAAGGCCCTATGATCTCAATGGTAATCAAAATAGTCACTTTAAAAGGTATGTAAGTCTAAACTGTTTCCTTTGGAAGGCTGTGGCTTCTTAGTCTCTGGCCAGGATAGTGCATCTTGTCGTACCTGACAGACAGCCATTGAACTTGGCCCATGTAGTCACTGTGTTCACTGTCCTACAATGGCACACGGGGAAGAAGAAGTCCCTTCATATAAAAATCAATAGTTTCCATTGAGGGAAGACCTGAAGATTAAACTTAGTTCTTTCGAAGACATTTTACTATTACCATTTTACTTAATCCTCATCCTGAGGCAGCATGATGATATTATTCATATTTCTTGTTTGAGAAAATAGAACTGAAAGGTCAGAGACTGGATCACAGAGCTAGTCTGGCCAAAACGGACTTGATGTAGGATCCATACTCTAGCAATCAAATGGACGGCTTTAGTTCTGGACAAGAAGAAAGAACTGGTTGGTAACGTGAGAGTGGAATGTTGGGGGAGTATTTGCTGAAGTATACCCGGTGCTGCAAAACAAATGACCCCAAAGTTTTGCAGTCCAAAACCACAGCCATTTTATATGTGCTCATGAATCTGTGGTTGGGGACTCAGACAAGGCTCAGCAGGGCAATTTATCCAATTCCACGTGGTATCTTCTGGGACTGGAATGTCTAGGATGTTCTTTCCACTCATTTCTAGTTTCTCAGCTGAGGTGGCATCAATGGCTGGTTGGGACCATCAGACTAGGCTCCAGACTCGCATCTCCTTGTTGGTTGTGTTTATCAGTTTCCCTCTGTGTAGTCTTTGTCTCTTTTGCTCTTGTTCTCACTTTTGTTCCCTGTGGCCTGTCCACATGGTATCACACTAACTTTCCTCCTTATGGTTTCTCCAGCAGGCTGGCCAGACTTCTTACACAGAAGCTCAAGGATCTCAAAAGAGCAAAACTCAAAGCTTCCAGAATTTAAGAGACAGCAAAAAATGAGCACAATATCTTTCTATCATATTCTTTTGACTAAATCAAGTCCTAGGCCCAGCCTGGATTCAAGGAAAAGCATGAATACGGAGAAATGTGGTTAAATGGAGGTACGAATTCAACAGACTACTACAGTCCACCTCCTGACCCTCAATGACTCATATTTTCATCATATATGTTATATACTTACCCCCTAGAATATCTTCCAAATGTCTCATTCTATTATGATCTAGGGCTCATGCTTGAGGTTACTGATCTCCTTATCTAAATTAGGTCCAGGAGCAGATGAAGCTCCTTGGAAATGGACCCTCTTAATATGAAGACCTGTGAACTCAAGATCCAAATTTTTTATCCTCCCCTTTCTACCCAGCAGACTTCAGCGAGGCAGTAATAGGGAAAACTGGATACCTCCAATGATAAAGGAGGAAAATAAGAGGCCCGTACCAGTCAATGATCTACAGCAATTCTGAAATCCTGACAGGCACAGATTGCTAGTTCCACTTCTGCTAGTTCCACTTCATGGACCTTGGCACCCACTCTTTAGTCGTATCTTTTCTATGAGAAATGGCCCTTGCCTACAGTAAGATGGTTTTCACAGTTCATGTGTTGGACCCCAAGACCACGCTCAGTTTTAGTGATTCACTAAAAGGGCTCACAGAGATCAGAAGCTTTATACTTACGCTTATGGCTCATTACAGTGAAAGGACACAGATTAAAATCAGCAAAAGGACAAGGGACATGGAGTGATGTCCAGAAGAAAGCAGACAGAAGCTTTCAGGTGTTCTCTTCCATTGAACTGCCCTAATGCATTTAATTCTCCCAGCAATCATGTGTGATAATATGAGAAAAATACTTCCAACCAGCAAAGCTCACCTGAGCCTTGCTGTCCAGAGACTTTATTGAGGTCAGTTATATAGGAACACAATACCTCAACTACTCGGAGTCCAGAGGAAAATCAGGTATATACCAGAAATCATATCATCAGTATGAACTCTCTGATCAGACTGATACAGCATGGCCCAAGGCCTCAGGCATGCGGAATTATTCTTATTCAGAATATTCCAGGGGCTCACAGCTCATTACCCAGGAGCCAGCCAAAGTCCAGTTCTGAAGTGATATCTTTATTGCGAATGTGCAGTTTTTGAGCAACTGAGACCTTTTAAGTTAACCTTTTTCTGCATATCCCACTTTTCCTGGTCCTTGCCCTAGGCAATCATATTTTTATGAGCACCTATACTTAGTATAACATTTATATTAGAAATACAGTAGTAATATCAGAATGAATATGACTAATATTTGGAGAGACCAGGGTGAGGTAGGGATAGATTTAAAGGAAGAGCCAATCCATCCTTTAAAACCAATACATACATTTTTATATTTTTGTACTGATTTATTTGCTTTCCCCCTTTATCTATTATTTATAATTTGTGATAAGCTTGTATAAAACTATTTCACAGAGAAATCAGCTGATGGCTTGCTAAATCCAGTACTTCCCTAGGCAAGTGGTTTTCCACTTGAGGTCAGTTATATAGGAATATTGGCATTACATCTTGTGGGGGCTTTAAGTTGATCTCCCAACACATTTGATCATCAGCACCAGTATTATCAGATCAATTATTTACAACAGGTACTTGAATTTTATCAACAATGCCAATGTTACACTATACTGCAGTATGGTCATGGTACAATTCAATTTTATTACAGAACACATCAGTAAGAACTATAGAGGTATTTGCTATGCCTTACCAACAGAATAAATAATCCCTTGCCCATATACAGAAACTATAATTGACAGGCATGATTACAGTTGGATGTGATTTGGTATTTTTAAATTCCAAGTCAATTGGGGGCAAGGGTGGTCCTTTCTCAGTTAAAAGGCTGTGCCGAGACTGACCTCCACTGTGTGCTGTTATAGTGGGGTCCATATCCTTCCTCCAGGAAGGACACAGGTGGTGTTCAGAATATTTCCTAATCCAGCTAAATGTACTAAGAGATATGTCTTATTTTGATCTAGTCTTGGGATGAAAGCAGTCATAGTGCATCAAGGTAAGTTACAAGTGCCCTCAGAGAGTTTCCATAATTTTAAAGGTCCATAAGTTTTTCATAGGTATGCCCTTTGGACCTCAGCAGCTAGGATGGAGGCTCACTGTTCCCTGGTTACTTCAGACTCTTTCTGTGTTAAAATAGTCAAGAGACTCGGTTGGGCAGGGGACAAGCCTTTGCCAATGTTGGGTCCTGACTTTATGAATCATTGTCTATTAAGTTTCCTTGACTACTTGACTAAAACCTCATTATCTTTCCAGGTGACTCTCATCCATTGCTTTCTTCCTAGAAGAGAATACCCTTGAATCTGCTTATGCCAGTTTATAAATCTTTTAATTTCTGAGTAAATTCAATTTAAAGTAAATTCAGTTTGTCCTGGGTTACCTAGACCAGCACCAGTTTCCCTCTAAAGCCTTTCTGCATCTCGTGGGCCAATGTTGTCTACTCCACCATGCATGTTGTTGCCATTGTATTCTAACGGCCTAAGTGCAGTGAGACTCTTGTTGTATGCCCAAAAATGTTAGGTCCTGCACACTGGGCTCAGGTGAATGGTAGTCACACCAAAATTAATTAATGCTATAAGGCCACCACAGCCTGTCTTGTCTCAGCGTGGGGTCATTTCCTAGGGGATTTTAGATACACCATGTGATGCCTACTGCTTAATTCCCCTATTTTTTCTATTCTGTTTCAAGTTTTCCATCCACAGAAACAGAGCTGGTATGTATTTTTGCACAGCACATTTTAGCAGGTAAGGCACACAGTCTCTCTGTTTTATCCACTGTAACCAGGAACTTTTCTAAGCTTCTGGTCATCAAGGTTTATAGTTACATAGATCAGTCTGTCAAGAATTGTACACTCTGTGACCCAAAGGCTATATGTGGAGTAGTTCCCAGAAATTCCTTGCCAAGTGATATACTTTGCAATAAACATAACCTGAAAAATAAGAGTCAAAAGTTATTGACATATTACTAGATTCCCATTCATCATTATTTAAAAATTGGTCTAGTTCATGGTCATACTGTATGGTCAAACTGTCTCCTAGAGCGAGCCCTCTCATGTTTGTGGGTTTCTATTTAACCTTGTCAGGTTCAAAAGCAGGTGTGGTCTTGGCAGTATATAGCTTTACCCTTGCAGGCATCTATTATATTTAAACTAAGAGGATATCATCCCTTCCTCTGAGCTTTTCTTGAGATAGCAAAGTATATAGGATTTCCATTGTTTCATAGCTTACATACATTCCTTTACCCTTAGCTACTTTTTTTTTTAAAACGTTTTTTACATTTGTCTTTGAGTTTTACCCAACCTTTTCCAATTTTGGAAGGAACCTAGCTTCCATCACTGTGCTGGTTGAATTGCCAGTAGTAATGCTTGTCTGTCAAGTGCCTTGCCTCCCATTTAGTCTATTCTCACTGACATGAGTAATGTTACACTGATATGGGTAAGGTTAAGTATATAGTTAGTGGACTATCTTGATCATTGGGTAATATAGCTGTATTCACTGTCAACCTAATTTTACAGTAAGAATGAAGCCAGAATCCACCACATAAGCCCTTAGGAATTCTGGCTAAAGTTCTTGTTTAGGGATCATTCTTGCTTCTAGCACCATCATTGTTGCTCTGGTCCTAGAGTCATTGAGGGCATGTGGGGAAAGGTTGCATCACTATGCAAGCCTCTTCTTCCATACCTTCTTCCCTAGATATTTCCAGAAAAACATCAACACAAACACGCTCCTTCATTCTGCAGCATTCAAAACCAAACAGACTTTCTCAAGGTAGTCACTCTTCCAAGGTAGTCAAAGCTCTCCAGAAAGCTGACAATATCAGCAGCGTTTTGGTTTTGCCTCCCCTCACCACCAAGACTGCCTTCTTGGTGGTCAGAGTTCCTAGAGCTGCTAAGTATTGTTCCTGCATAACTAGTCCCTTCGGTAGTGACCCAGGGATGACAACTGTAGCTCCAACCAGCTACAGTCTGAACTTGGGACAGGGCCAGGATCTGCCCCAACACAAGTCTTCCCTTTCATTTTAGCTATTACAGATAAACACAACCAAGGTTGCATGTTTAGTTTCTCATTCTGCATTTCCCTCCATATCCAGTGAGCCAATGCTTCAAGAGTCGGGTCTATTTCCCTCAATTCCGTTGATAGTTTTCACCTCCAATAACTGACTGTGGCACAGCAGTTGTCTCATTTCACAGGTGACCTGGTGGCCGTTTGGGCATCAGCATTTTGTCACCCCCATCTTATCGTCCTGCCTTTTCCCAAACAATGCTTTCACTTTACTTCAAGTGAGTCAGGGCCATTTTAGAAAATCCCACTTCTGCTGCCCCTGAAGACCATCCTCACTCAACGATTCACTGCAGGGACTCACAAAGTCAGAAGCTGTTATACTCATGGTTATGGATTATAACAGTAGGTGGCTACGTATTAAAATCAGTAAAGGAGCAATATGCAGAAAAGAAACGGATGTGAGCTTCTGGGGTCCTCTCCCAGGAGACACTTGGGCAGACCCAGTCGTTCCAGCACTGCTGTGTGACAACATACCCGGAGTGTTGACTACGAGGAAAGCTCACCTGGGACTTAACATCCACTGTTTTCATTGGGATCAGTCATGTAGGCGTCCAGGGCCTGCATTGCCTACTTTAGCTCCTCCAAAACCATCCCCAAAGCATCAGGTATACAAAACCACTCTTAAGTAGAATCTTCTGGGGCTCAGAGATCATATCCTAGGAACCAGCCAAGGTCAAGTTGTGAATCAGGTATTTCCTGGGAATATGGTGTGTTTGATAACTCAGATCTGCTAAGTTAACCCTTTCCCACACAGCCTATTTTCTTCCATAGGAATCTGGAGGCCCAGAGGCCTCTTTTTTCTTTTGAATCATCTCTGGCCCTTTTAGTCCAATATATTATAAGTCCTTTTAAAAGTCATTATATTTGTAGCATATCAAATTATAAATCTATCGCATTGAATAAAAGTCACACCCGTAAATCTCTTCAAGAAAGGTCTTTTGCTACTTTGAGCTAAAAGTCAGGGTGTTGTGGGACATATTAAAATTCTTAGAAGCCCTACTATCAATGTGAATAGTCTATAAAGTGCAGTCCTAAGATCCTTAGAAATGCAGCTCTTCTGTGAACCTGACAGATTCTATGAGGTTTTGCCTTAACATTTCTGAAGTCCTAGCAAAGTGTCTTTACAGGGTTTTGCTCCTGGGGCCTTTCTTTCTTTTTCTTTCTTTCTTTCTCTCTCTCTCTCTTTCTTTCTTTCTTTCTTTCTTTCTTTCTTTCTTTCTTTCTTTCTCTCGGTCTCTGTCTCTCTTCCTTCCTTCTTTCCTTCCTTCCCTTCTTTCTTTTCTTTCCTTTCTTTTATTTGGATCTGATCTTTGCTCTTAGGAAGTTTATAATGTTGAGACTCTCACTACAAAAAAGACTAGGGATGAAAAACAGTTTTGTTCTGGAGCCCAGGTGTCTTGGTCTTTCTATATTTTCTCTAAATTTCACTTGAAAGGGAACCAGTTCCTCCTTTAGCTCATTTTGTTTCTCTCATATTTTATTATAAGCAGCTAATAGGAGCCAGTGGCATTTTGCCATGGAAATCTCCTTAGCTACATCTATAATTTTATTAGGAATCCTTTTGTCCATTTACTAAGAACAAGAGTTTTGCCTGCTGTTCTGACGCGAATCAGCCGCCCATTTCCTGCCGGCCTTCCAACCTGGCTGTCTTGCAGGGCATCTTAAAGCTTGTCTCACTGCGTGGTCTTGAAACCAATGTGGCATGATTAGTTTCTCCAGCTTTATCTACCATTTTATTCTTTTTTTCTTAAATGTCTATTTATTTATTTTGAGAGAAAGAGAGAGAGAGAATCCAAAGCAGGCTCCACACTCAGCACGGAGCTCGAAGCAGGGCTTGATCTCACAACCAGGAGAGCCAAAATGAAGAATTGAGGTCTAGCTGCCTGAGTCACCCAGGCACCCCGATCTATCAGTCTCTGATGAGGATGCATTAAAGTCTCCTGCCATGATGATAGTTTTGGCAGTTTTCTATAAGATTCCATGGGTTTTGAGAATATCTATACCTTTATACCTATATTTATATCAACATTTATATCTATATATATCTCAGGGCCATTTTGTGCATACAAGTTCATGACTTCATTGTATCTGCTATCATAGTTGTTCATTATTTATATCAATATATTTATATCTATGTGTATTTCAGGGCCATTTTGTTCATATAGGTTCATGACGTCATTTATCTACTAGCATAATTCTTTCTTTTTATTACTATGTACCATCTCCCATCATCTGTCTTCTTGCTTTATCTTCAAAGTCCCTTTAATCTGGTGTAAAGATCTCCATACTACCTTTTGGTTTTTTATAACATCTTTTTCCAATTCTTCATTTTTAACATTTCTGTTCTATGCTTTATGCCTGTATTACATGGGCATCAAATTGCTGGATTAAAAAATTATTCCAATAGGAATAATTTCTGATGGATCTGGGCATATTTCTAAGGTTTTGTTTTATGCTTTGTTTACCATCTCTGAGGACATGCCCCTTTAGATGAGACCTTAAGGATGAAAAGCATCCAGGCTAGAGCTGGACCCTTTACAGGCAAAAAGAGGAAGTGCAAAGACACGAAAGCAGGGAAGAAAACCTTGACATAACTGAGGACCTAAGAAGAGAACACTGCGGCTGAAATCGGGTAGAAGAGTTCTCTGGGGTGGAGTGGGACAGGAACTAGGGGGAGAATGGTCATGCAGCCTGTTGAATGCTGGGAGACTGTCCCAAGAAGGATGCTCTCCGTGAGGGGAATGCTCTGGCTGCTTTCCATCTTCAGAAAACCAGTGCATTTGCTGAATGGTGAGACTAGGAAAAGGAGCTGAGCCTTCCTCTTCTGAGCTTCTCTTTAGTGAGGGAATACTCATGTGTCACATCTGTGCTCTGTTGTGTGACGGGCTCTGCTTGCTCTTGTCATCAAGCCCATGGTCATCTGAAAGTGCCATTGTCTACTCTGGGGCTATGCTGTCAGCAGCCTCCTTGGCCAATACTCAGGTGCATTCTGTAAACAGTGTTTTCAGAAGTAAAGATTGTGCTTTGCCCCATACATGCCTGTCACTGGGCCAATAGGATGCAAAGTTATCCTTTCATCAGCCCATGAAAAACTAACATTAATAACTTAGATTTTTTGGGTTTTTAAAAATATAGTTTATTGTCAGGTTGGTTTCCATACAACACCCAGTGCTGATCCCAACAAGTGCCCTCCTCCATGCCCATCACCCATTTCCCCCTCTCTCCCACCCCCATCCACCTTCAGTTTGTCCTCAGTATTTAAGAGTCTCTTGTGGTTTGCCTTTCTCCCTCTCCCCAACTAGTTCCCCCTCCCCCTCCCCCATGGTCCTCTGTTAAGTTTCTTCTGTTCCACCTATGAGTGAAAACACATGGTATCTGTCCTTCTCTGTCTGACTTATTTCACTTAGTATAACACCCTCAAATTCCCCCTACATTGCTACAAATGGCCAGATTTCATTCTTTTTCATTGCTGTGTAGTATTCCACTGTATATATAAACCACATCTTCTTGATCCATTCATCAGTTGATGGATATTTAGGCTGTTTCTATGATTTGGCTGTTGTTGACAGTGCCGCTGTGAACATTGGGGTACATGTGCCCCTATGCATCAGCACTTCTATATCCCTTGGGTAAATCCCCAGCAGTGCTATTGCTGGATGATAGGGGAGTTCTATAGTATAACTTAGTAATTTTTAACTGCAATGAAAAGATTTTGAGGGGTTTCAAGGCACAGTTGGGGGTGGAATGACCTGGTTTATGTTCTCTAAACATCATTTTGTCCACTGGGAGCAGAATGCAATGAAGAGGGAAGAAATAGAAGCTTGTTAGTAATCCAACGAAGAAGAAAAGGGAATTAACTTGAGATTTGTTCAGGTCGGGTGAAGGGAGTGAGTGCTAAGGTGGAGTTTATGGTAGTTCTTTGGTTTTAGGTTTAGTAGTTGAGTGGGAGGTGGTGCTAGGTACTGAGGTCAGAAAGTCTGGGAGGATGCCATCTTTAGCTCTTTAGTAAAGAACTGTGTTTCGGGTTTGTTGAATTTGAAACACCCATTAGATAGTCAAGTAAGATATCAGGTATGCCATTGAATTACATGGGAAGCTTAGGGTTACCTTAAGACTAATGACATAAAATTGGGAGTCATTAGCAAAAGGTGGTATTAAATGACTTTGAATTCTGAATAAAACATGACAAGTGTTTGACAACTATAATTATGTGGTGGGTGGATGTGATGCTCTAACAACACAAGGTGGGGGGGTCAGTGGGAGTGCTGTTATCACAATTACTAACTGCAGAAATAGTTGCTTTGTGAACTTACGCACTCTCCTTGTGGTGGAGATAATCAGAAAGGTATTATGGCATAAAGCTGGAAAAACAATGTCAGTAATGTTATGTTTAATCACAGGATGAATCCTAATCTCTGAATTTCAAATTACTTATTTTACTTTTTTACAATTTATTGTTAGGGTATAATTTTATGAGTGTTACTCATTTCAGAAAACAGGAAAATGCATATATCAATGCTTAAACCCAGAAAACAATTATTTTGATACTGCTTAACTGAAAAGAATAGTTCAAAATGTTTTGAGGGGAAAATCTAAGATATAAGGGAGCCAAAGCCCTTGAAAAATTCTAAGGAATCTATGCAATGTTTTATATCAGGGAAAATTGGATTGGGAGAATGAGTAACAAAAAAACTTCCAAAGTCTGTCCTTATGAAATTGAATTTTGTAACTGTAAAAAATTAGCAACTTGATAATAATGTAAAAGCATGAAACATTTTTTTAATGATCCGAAGAGGACTGAAACCATCACAACTACTGCCAGGAAAATATCTACAAACAGATTGTCCTCTTGTTATTAGATTGGCGTTAATAATTATCCAGGCTCCAAATGGTAGTTTGGAGAATTGCTGAAAGAATACATTCAGACCAATTCTTCCATTTGAGACAATTTTGGGACTATGAAATATGTGGAATTGAATTAAAACACTGGTAAAGCAACTTATTTTCTCTTCTCTGTTGCAAATAAATTTATCTAATATTCTGGCTGAATCTGGTAACTGGAGGAGAGGGGGCAGAGGGAAGTGATGTCCACCCAGGCCAAGTGTGCAGGGGCCTCCAGTAAGTAGATGAAGGCTGAAGGGAACCGAGAGACGACTGCTGTCCTCAAGGAGTTCATGCAGCTACTTTACCTCGAAGCAGCTCCCCAGACACATATAACCGCTCTCCTGGGATGAAGTCCCTAGGCTGAGGGAAGGGACGGGAAGTTGCCCACAGTCTCTTCTCAGACTTTTGGGATTCCTGCTCATCCCAGCTAGAGAGAGCACAAGACCCGAAGCAGCAGAAACTGAGTGTTTGAGATACATTTTATGGGTGGAAGAGAAGCGACAATAATTTATTATTCATTGATTCATTCATTTGATAAATACAGTGTACTGCCAAAGTAGCCACACCAGGCATATGGAGGGAAACGGAACTAGAATTGTGGGAAGAACAGATGTGTCCTTCTCTTAAGAGTTCACAATCTAATAGGAGATACTAATTATGAAGGTAAAGTGCAGTGTGGAAAATACTGTGACAAGAAATGTTACGGAACTGTCTACGCTTCACTCCTTCACAACTTCCTCCAGTAACAGCCCCAGCAAAACTACTGCGACCTCTCAATATCTTTTGATTAACATGGATATTGATTATCAAGGGCTTATAGCCAAACCTGACCAAATCAATAAGTCAATAAATGTGTAATTGGTGAGTTACTTGGGGCTATATATAATTCCTTTGCCCCTGTTCACTCACCATAATTCCCCAATTTTGTTGGGGAGCACAAGAAATTGCTGTAATTAAACTCAATAACTGATTTTATTTCCATGTTCACTTAAAAAGAGAAGATATGAAAATAAGTTTGACTATCCGTAAACTTCAGTTATGCCTTTGCTGCCTTCTCTTTTTGTTTTTGAAGATATTTATCTGCCTCATTTGTCTCAACATTACTATGGAGTAACTAATGTTAACAGTCCTGATGTTTCTTTAAAAATGGAATAAACCTGAAAGTTTAAAGATCTCAAAATATATGTTTATACAGTAAAATTTTAATGTTAGTATTTTTTTTAAAAGTATATTTCAACATTAAGCAGAGATAACCATTGGTAAAACATTATATATTTACATGCTGTGGACTTATGACTTTTCTTAAGAGTATATCAGAAAATTTTTTTCTAGATTAGTGTGTATAGTGTTAAGTTACCTTTTAATGGGTTATTGTATTTTATTGTATGAATGTCCCACAAGCAACCTAACTATCCTCTCATATAACGATGAAGATACTTCTATATTTTCCTTATAAACAATGCTGCAATGAATCTCTTTGCACACATATTTACTGGGTGTCAATTTTAGAAATAATATTGCTGGATCTAAGATATCAATATTTTTAAGTTTTTTGATGCAAGTTGACCACTTTTGCTACAGAAGAGAAGCATCTAATGCTTCTAACAGCAGTGTAATAGAAAACTTATTTCCAAAAACCCTGCTCAAGACTAGTTTTATCTCTTTTTTTTTTTTTACTTTACCCATGTAATGAGTGAGTGTAACTCATTGTTTTTAAAATAAAATTGGTTGGAATAGCTAAATCATGGAAAGAGCCTAAATGTCCATCACCTGATGAATGGATCAAGAAGATGTGGTATATATACACAATGGAGTACTACATGGCAATGAGAAAGAATGACATCTGGCCATTTGTAGCAACGTGGGTGGACCTCGAGGGTGTCATGCTGAGCGAGATAAGTCAGGCAGAGAAGGACAGATACCATATGTTTGCACTCATAGGTCTAACAGGAGAAACCTAACAGAGGATCATAGGGAGGGGAAAGGAGAAAGAGAGCTGGGGAGAGTGAGGGACACAAATCATGAGAGACTATTGAATACTGAAAATTAACCATGGACTGAAGGGGGAGGGGGAGGGAGGGAAGGGAGTGATGGTCATGGAGGAGGGGCACTTGTGAGGAGAAGCACTGGGTGTTGTATGGAAACAATTTGACAATAAACTATGAATAAAAACAGTAAAAAATTGGAGACATCAAAAATGCTTTATTATTTATTTTTGAAAGAGAGAGACAGAGTATGAGTGGGGGAGGAGCAGTGAGAGAGAGACACACACAGAATCTGAAGCAGGCTCCAGGCTCCGAGCTGCCAGCGCAGACAGACCCCAACCTCGGTGCTGAATTCACAGTGAGGTCATGACCTGAGCCAAAGTCAGACATTTAACTCACTGAGCCACCCAGGCACCCCAAAATATTTTTTTTAAGTTTTATGTGCATGTCACAAAACAGAGAACATTAAACATTAATGACTTGAAGGAAATCTTTTTCTGGTTTCACACCAGACATGAGGTGAGACACGCTAAGAATTAGGCTCACAAGGGCTGAGTAAAAGTTTTGGTTATTATCAGCACTAGGCCTGCTTAACAAGGAATCTTCGAGAATAAAGGACTTTTGGCAAATCCTCGTATGAATTATCAAGAGATGCCTGCAGAAGAAGAATGCAAGTGAGAGGAGGCAGAAACACTGGGACCGAATAGGACATTATTACAAGGGCTAATTGTAATGTCACAATGACAACTCCCAGAAGTTAAAAGAGAAAAGAAGACTGGAGCCTATTTTGGTCGTTTTATGTCTCTAACCATTGTCTTTCTATTTCTTTTCGAGATCTCAGCCACTGAGGTCTGCAAAGGAAAGACTCACTGATAACCTGTTATTTGTTGCTTATTTTTAAAAATTCTATTGTATTTACAAATACCAAGATTTGGAATCAAGTATTTACCCATAAATGAATGGATAAAGAAGATGAGTAAAGAGAACATAGCTATGATGGAATATTACTCGGCATTAAAAAGGAATGAAATTTGCCATTTGCAATGACCTGGATGAAGCTAGAGAGTATTACGCTAAGCAAAATAAGTCAGTCAGAGAAAGACAAATGCCGTACGTGGAATTTAAGAAACAAAACAAATGTATAAACAAAGAGAAAAAGAGACAAACAACAACAACAAAACTGACTCTTAAACACAGAGAAAAACTAGTGGTTGCCCGAGGGGAGGTGGGTGGGGAGACGGATAAACTAGATAGAGGGAATCCAGAGTGCACTTAGCTTGAGCGCTGAGTAGTGATGTGTAGAATTGCTGAATCATCATATTGTATTCCTGAAACTAATATAACACTGTATGTTCATTATACTTCAATAAAAATGCTGTTATATAAGCATCTTTATATTGCCATTAATACAGATAGCAGTCTACAGAACAATAAACGTGAGATAAGGTGGCCAGGCCTTCTGAGATAGAGAATTGAAAATGCTGACTAATAAGGGTAAAGAATAGTGGACCTTATCACATGTCCAAAGGACGTGAATATTAGAGTTAAATGAACATCTACTATATCCATACCAGGCAGTCTAGAGTGTACATAAGGATGAATTTCGTCCAGAGTGACAGTATGGAGCCTTCAATGGGCTTAAGCCAGCCTCCATCCCAGAGGAAAAACAGTTTCTTTTCGGGGGAGAGTTCTTACTGCCAATCCAACTAACAAAGCAACATCCATGAAGAGGCAATGATTGCTGTTCACAGATTTACTGGTGAGAAAACACAAGAAAATTCTGGCCAAGGGGAACCTGTGTGGCTCAGTCAGTTAAGTGTCTGACTTCGCCTCAGTTCATGATCTCACAGCTCCTGAGGTCCATCCAGTGTTGGGCTCAGTACTGACAGCTCAGAGCCTGGACCCTGCTTCAGATTCTGTCTTCCTCTCTCTGCCCCTTTCCCACTTGCTCTGTCGCTGCCTCTGTCTCTCCAGTATAAATAAATATTAAAAAAGGAAAAAGAAAAAGAGAATCCTTTTCCTTGGCCAAGACAAAAATAGCTACTCTTATCCCTCCAAATCCCCCTCCATTATTTCAATGCACCACTAAGAACACTCATAAACAGCGTATTACCAAGTGTTCATGGACATCCTTTATAGGCACGACTATTTTCTCTTCCTCATAGAAAACAGTCCAGTGAAGTCCAGTGGAGTTAGGAAACTGACAGTTACCTACTGTCCTTCAATTAATCACATCAAGAGTTGTTAACACCTTTCTCTGAAATATTCATTGTGCATATTGCCAAAGTAAAAATTTGTAATTTTTTTGGCTTCTAAATGTTGTTAGATCAAGGACAGGGATTTGTCTACTGAACACCAATCAAATACAGAATAAATAACTGGACAATGGGTCATCATTAATGTCATAAGAGAGGTAATATGGGGTGTCCAGAGCACCTAAGCAGTCTTGCATTTGCCTTCCAAAAGAGGGTGCGTCTAGCATCAGGGTAGACTTAAAAAAATAATACAGAACAAGAAATATCTAGCAGATGGCTTAACTGAGTCTAGCTGAAGGCTGAAAGTAATGTAAATAATATCTAAATATTTAACAGGTTCTTGAACAGAAGATAAATGGTTAATACAAAACCCTGATTGCTTTTAGCATCTCATTGTCATAGAATGTCCATCACCTTGTTTGTTTTCAAAGAATACTTAGCCTGCCTGAAAGAATTGGGTCCCGATTAATTTTGATTAATACCCAAGGTGTCTACCATAGCACTTTAAAAGCCATACAAATATTATTTTTTCTCCCTATAGATAATGTCACAAAACCAAATTTCTTATTCATTGTATGAATTAGAAGAAATTTACCATTTGTTTCTTTTTTTTTTTTTACCATTTGTTAAAGTTTATCCATTTTAATTTTAGAAAATGTCCATCTTTTAGGAATTTCAACATATATTGTAATTTTTTATACTGTGAATTTTATATTCTAATATAATCTGTTTTTATTAAAATGACTTCTCTCAGGTCATCTTAGAGAAGTGTCTGAAAATCTACAATGAAGACGTTGATTTCGATCTATATATGTATAAATAACCCTTCATACGGGTCAGCCTTGAGTAGAAAACTATATTAATGTGAAATTACTGGATTAAATTACTAGTTTCAGAAACATTTTCTTGGTGGACATAGAATTTCCTTAATTTGTTCCTCTAGGTTTTAGAAAACTAACTCTAAGGGCACCTGAGTGGCCCAGTTGGTTAAGTGCCCAACTTTGGCTCAGATCATGATCTCACGGTTGGAGGGTTTGAGCCCCACGTCAGGCTCTGTGCTGACAGCTCAGAGCCTGGAGCCTGCTCTGGATTCTGTGTCACCCTCTGTCTCTGTTCCTCCCCTACTCATACTCTGTTTCTCTTTCACTCTCAAAAACAAAGAAAAAATTAAAAAAAAAACTAACTCTAATATTAATTTCATTTTGATCTGACTTATCCATTATAAGTAGTAGCCTTGATCAGAGACTTTTAGAGTAGTATCTTCTGCTCTCCATGCCAGTGTTAAGAACAAGTGAATTTGGGAGAGGTACGAGAATCAACAGAGTAGTAATAAGATGACTTCAGGGGTTGAAATTGTTTCATTAGAATTTAAATAATGTGTCCTTAGAAGAAAAATATACCTGAGAGATCACAGAATCCAACTCTTGGTTTATCGTTGTAGAAAGTAAAGTCAGAGAAGGTAAGTGGTTTATCCATTGCTAGTTGCAAAGAGTAGAATGTATGTCAGTTGAGTTCTTTATATATCTTTTTAAAAAATATAGTGGGCATAAAATATCCTATTAGTTCAAGTGTACATCATAGCAGTTTGATATTTTTATGTTACAAAATGACCCCAGGATAAGCCTAGTTACCACCTGTCACTATACAAATTTATTACAATTTGACTATATTCCCGAAGCTGTGTATTACATCCCCATGAGTCATATATTTTATAACTGAAAGTGTGTACCTTTTTTTCTATTTATTAAGTTCTAATACCAGTATAGTTACTGTACAGTGTTATATTAGTTTCAGTGATTCAACAGTTCCATACAACACCCAGTGCTCTTCACAACAAGTGCCCTCCTTAATCCCCATCACCTGTTTCATTCCTGCTCCCATCCACCTCCCCTCTGGTAACCATCAGTTTGTTCTTTACAGTTAAGAGTTTGTTTCTTGGTGTGGTTCTCTCACTCACTTTACCGTTGCTTATTTGTTTTGTTTCTTAAATTCCACATATAAAAGAAATCACATGGTATTTGACCTTCTCTGACTTATTACACTTAGCATAATATTCTGTAGCTCCATCCATGTCATTGCAAATGACAATATTTCTTTGTTTTTTTATAGCTGAGTAACATTCCTTTTTATGTATACACCCCACATCTTTATCCATTCATCAGCCGATGGACATTTGGGCTCTTTCCATAATTTGACTATTATATAAAGCTGCTATAAACATAAGGGAGCATGTATCATTTTGAATTAGTATTTTTGTATTCTCTTGGTAGATACCTAGCAGTGCAGTTGCTAGATTATGGAGTAGTTCTAGCTTTAACTTCTTGAGAAAACTCCATACTGTTTTCCAGAGTGGCTACACTAGTTTATATTCCTACCAACAGGACAAGATGGTGACCTTTGCTCCACATCTTCACCAACATGTGTTGTTTCTTTTGTTGTTGATTTTAGCCATTCTGACAGGTATGAGTTGATAGATTATTGTAGCATTGATTTCCATTTCCTTGCTGATGAGTGATGTTGAGCATCTTTTCATGTATCTGCTAACCATCTATATGTCTTCTTTGGAAAAAATATCTACCCATGTCTTCTGCCCATTTTTAATTGGATTATTTGGTTTTTGGGTATTGAGTTACCTTTTTAAAAATTTATATCCAAGTTAGTTAACATATAGTGTAATAATTATTTTAGGAGTGGAATTTAGTGATTCATCACTTACATACAACATCCAGTGCTCATCCTAAGTGCCCGCCCTAATTCCTATCACCCATTTAGTCATTTCCCCCACTCAGTATCCCTCCAGCAACCTGCAGTTTGTTCTCTGCATTTAAGAATGTATTTTGGTTTGCCTCCCCCTCTGTTTTTATCTTATTTTTCCTCCCTTCCCCATGTTCGTCTGTTTTGTTTCTTAAATTCCACATATGAGTGAAATCATATGATATTTCTCTTTCTCTGACTTATTTTGCTTAGCATAATACACTCTGGCTCCATCCACATTGTTAAAAATGACAAGATTTCATTCTTTTTGACAGCTGAGTAATATTACATTATATAAATACACCACATCTTCTTTATCCATTCACCAGTCCATGGATACTTGGGCTCTTTCCATAATTTGGCTATTATCGATAGCAGTGCTATGAACATTGGGGTACATGTGCTCCTTGAATTAGCACTTTTGTATCCTTTGGATAAATGCCTATGAGTGCAATTGCTGGGTCATAGGGTAGTTCTATTTTTAAATTTTTTTTGAGGAATCTTCATACTGTTTTCAAGAGTAGCTGCACCAGTTTGCATTCCCACCAGCAGTGCAAGAGGATTCCCTTTCCTCCACATCCTTGCCAACATCTGTTTCCTGAGCTGTTAATTTTAGTCATTCTGACAGGTGTGAGGTGATATCAGTGTGGTTGTTATTTTATTTCCCTGATGATGAGTGATGCTGAGCGTATTTTCATTTGTTAGCCATCTGAATATCTTCTTTGGAAAAGTGTTTATTCATGTATTTTGCCCATTTTTTCACTGGGTTATTTGTTGTTTGGGTGTTGAATTTGACAAGTTCTTTTGGGTACTAACCCTTCATCTTATATGTCATTTGCAAATAGCTTCTCCCATTCTGTAGGTGGCTTTTTAGTTTTGTTAATTGTTTCCTTCACTGTACAGAAGTTGTTTTTTTAATTTTGATATAGTCCCAATAGTTTATTTTTTATTTTGTTTCCCTTTCCTCAAGAGACATATCTAGAAGGAAGCTGCCAAGACTTATATCAAAAGAAATAAACTTTTATGATTTAAAGTCTCATATTTAGATTTTTAATTCATTTTTAATTTATTTTCCTGTACAGTATAAAAAAGTGGTCCAGTTTCATTCTTTTGCACGTTACTGTCCAATTTTCCCAAGACAACTTGTTGAAGAAACTGTCTTTTTTCCCACTGAATATTCTTTACTGCTTTGCCAAAGATTGATTGACCATGTAATTGTGGGTTCATTTCTAGGTGTTCTATTCTGTTCCATGGATCTATGTGTCTACGTGCCAGTATCAAACTGTCTTGATCACTAAAGCTTTCTAATATAACTCAAAGTCTGGAATTGTGATGCCTCCAGCTTTGCTTCCCCCCCACCCAAGATTTCTTTAGCTATTTGGGTTTTTCTGTGGTTCCATAAAAATTTTAGGATTGTTTATTCTAGCTATGTGAAAAATGCTGTTGGTATTTTGATAGGGATTGCATTAAATGTGTAGATTGCTTAGGTAGTATAGGCATTAAAATTTTTTTATTTTTCTAATCCATGAGCATGGGATGTCTTCCATTTCTTTGTTTCATATTTAGTTTCATCAGTGTTTTATCGTTTTCAGAGAAAAGGTCTTTCACCTCCTATCTAGGCTTATTCCTAGGTATCTTATTGTTTTTGGTGCAATTATAAGTGGGATTGATTCCTTAATATCTATTTCTGCTGCTTCATTATTGATTTAGAGAAAAGCAACAGATTCTGCATGTTGATTTTGTATCTTGTGACTTTAATAAATTCATGTATCAGTTCTAGCAGTGTTTTTGGTGGAATCTTTCAGGTTTTCTTTATAGAGTATCATGTAGTCTGCAATTAGTGAAAAATTTTACTTCTTCCTTGTTCCTCTGGATGGTTTGTATATATTTTTTGTCATTTGAAAGCTGTGGCTAGGACACTCAGTACTATGTTGAATAAAGGAGGTGTGAGAATGGACATCCCTTTCTTGCTCCTGACCACAGAGGAAAAGCCCTCAGTTTTTTCCCATCTAGGATAATATTGGCTGTGGGTTTTTCATTTATGGGCTTTATTATGTTGAGTTATGTTCCTTCTAACCTACATTGTTGAGTGCTTTTTTAAAATCATGAAGGATATTATACTTTGTCAGATACATTTTCTGCATCTATTGAAATGATCATAGGGTTCTTATCCTTTCTTTTATCAATGTGATGTATCATGTTGATTGATTTGCAAATATTGAATTACCCTGGCAACCCAGGAATAAATCCCACTTGATCATGGCAAATGATTTTTTAAATGCATTGTTGAGTAGGTTTGCTAGTACTTTATTAAGAATTCTTACATCTATGTTCACTAGGTATATTGGTTTCTAGTTCTTTTTTTTAGTGATGTCTTTATCTAGTTTTAGTGTCATGGTAATGCTGGCCTCATAGAATAAATTTGGAAGTTTTCCTCCCTTTTTTGTTTTTTGAAATAGTTTGAGAAGAGGAGGTATTAACTCTACTTTCAATGTTTGGTAGTGTACATTTGTTAAGCTACCTGGCTCTGAACTTTTGTTTCTTGGGAGTTTTTTTTTTTTACTACTGATTCCATTTCTTTGCTGGTTATCAGTCTGTTCACATTTTCTATTTCTTCTCTTTCATTTCTGGTAATTTTATGTTTCTAGAAATTTATTCATTTCTTCTAGGTTGTCCAATTTGTTGGGATATAGTTTTTTATAATTGTCTTTTATACCTGTGTGCATTTCTGTGATGTTGGCTGTTATTTCTCCTCTCTCATTTGTGATTTTATTTATTTGAGTGCTTTCTCATTTCTTCTTGGCAAGTCTGGATAGAAGTTTATCAATTTTCTTAATGCTTTCAAAGAACCAGCTCAGCTCCTGGTTTCATTGATCTGTTCTTTTTTTTTTTTTTCTATCTCATTTATTTCTACTCTAATCTTTATTTTTTTTTCTTTCTTCTGCTGACATTAGGATTCATTTGTTTTTCTTTTTCCAGTTTCTATGAATGTATGATTAGGTTGTTTATTTGAGATTTTTCTTGCTTCTTGAGGTAGCCCTGTATTGCTGTATACTTCCCTCTTAGGTCTTTGCAACATTCCACTCAGAGTCCCCCGTAGGATCTCTTGTAGGGCTCGTTTAGTGGTGGTGAGCTCCTTTAGTTTTTGTTTGTCTGTGGAAATCCTTTACTTCTTCTATTCTGAATGACAGGCTTGCTGGATAAAAGATTCATTGCTGCATTTTTTTTCTGTTCCTCACATTGAATATTTCCTGCCACTCCTGGCCAGCCAAGTTTCAGCTGATAGATCTGCTACAACCCTTATGTGTCCACCTTTGCATGTTAAGGCCCGTTTATCCCTAGCTGGTTTCATAATTCTCTTTGTCTTTGTATTTTGCCAGTTTCTCTATGATGTTTCATGCAGAAGATCAATTTAAGTTACATCTGAAGCAAGTTCTCTGTGCTTCCTGGAGTTCAATGTCTGTTTCCTTCCCCGGATTGGGGAAGTTTCCACCTATGATTTCTTCAAGTATACCTTCCGCCCCTTTCTCTCTCTCTCCTTCTTATGGAACTCCTATGATGCAGATATTATTACATTTCATTGCATTGCTTAGTTCTCTAATACTCCCCTCATCGTCCAGAATTTTTATCTCACTTTTTCTCAGCTTCATCTTTTTCCATAATTTTATCTTCTATCACTTATTCTCCACTCTGCCTCTTCAATCCTCACTGTCCCTATTTCTAGTTTATTTTGCACCTCATTTACAGCATTTTTAAATTCATTATGACTATTTGTTAGCTCCTTGATCTCTGAAGCAACAGATTCTATGTTGTTTTGTTTGCTTTTCTCAAGCATTTTTTTATTACTATTTTTCTAAATTATTGATCAGTTGTATTGTTTATATCTGTTTTGATCAATTATTTGGCTGTCATTTCTTTCTGGAATTTCTTTAAAGAATTCTTCTGTTTCATCATTTCGGCTAGTTTTCTGTCCTTTATGTGTTTTAAAAGCTTGTTATGTGCTCTGCACCTGCGAGCACTACTATGTGAAAGAGGGATCATACACTGTCCAGAGCCTGGTACTTCAGGAGGGGTTTTTTTGGAGAGTGTTATTTGCTCTCTGTTATTGTGACTCTGGTTGCTTTATCTCTCTACTCATAGTGATGTTTTGGGCCCTCCACCCGGTGTGTTTTGATTTGTTCATTGAAGTAGCTTTGGAAAAGAAAACAAACAAAAACGAAATAAAACAAAACCAAAAACACCAGTTATAGCCAAATAACAGGGTGGGAGCATTGTTGATGAAAGAGGCCTTATCCCATTTGAAGAGAGAAATGACAGGGGTGAGGAAGAAACAAAGAAAAGAAAATTGACCAGGCAGAGAAATTATATGGCTTAAGGAGGGGCTGTCTGGTTGGTCAGCGTCAATCCCACTCTGTAGATAAGCAGTTACCCGGCGTGGAGGAGCATTGTTTGGTGTGGGCCCTGCAGTCTGTTCCCCGAGGCCCCACCTTGCTGGTGATGGGGAGGAAAATGGCGAACCCCCCAGTCTCTCCTCTAGGGACCAGGTGTCCCAGAACACTCTGATCAGGCCCTACTCACCGTGCACAAGGTGGTTTGTCCTGCTCCGATGACTCCTGCACCTTCCTGCCGCTCTGCTGGGAGTTGAAGCCCATGGCTTAAAGGGGCTCCTGCTCCGTCCCACCCCAGGAAGTGCTGCTCTGCGCCCCAATATATGGCCTCTGGCTGATGGCGCAGGCAGTCTGTCCTTTGAGTGGTTATACACCTTCTCCCATAGCACTCCAGGGAGGAGGCTGCTTTCTCTCACCACGAATTGCGCCTCTGAACTAGTGACCCAGCCGGGCTGGCTCCCTTCTCCCCCAGGTACGTGAACAGAGCAGTCGGCCCCAGTCTAGAGAAAGCCCCACAGTTAGAAATTAGATCTTTCTACATCCTGGTCCATGGTTTTTCTCTTGTCCAGATACAGTCCTATGCTTCCCCAGCCTCTCTCTCTCTTGCCCCTCTCCGCAGAAGGGGATCCATCCCGTCCATGCCTATGTGGCCCGTTTTATCTCTCCCAGGTCACAATCACACACCTATGGCCCATCAAGTTGTCCCCGTGGACCCAACACTGCTGTGTCTGAGGGACAAGGGAAGTTTGGGTCCTACTAGTTCTCTGCCATGTTGGATCTCTCCTATACTTCCCTCTTAGGACTACTTTTGCTGCATCCCAAAGATTTTGGACCATTGTGTTTTCATTTTCTTTGTTTCCATGTATTTTTCATTTCTTCTTTGATTTCATGTTTGACCCATTCATTGTATGTTGCTTAACCTCTATTTTTTTGGTGGTTTTTGCAATTTTTTTTCTTGTGGTTGGCTTCTAGTTTCACTGTGTTGTGGTCAGAAGAGGTGCATGGTATGACTTCAATCTTATTTGATTGTTGAGGCCTGTGTTGTAACCTAGTATGTGATCTATTCTTGAGAATGTTCCCTGTGCACTTGACATACTGTGTACTCTGCTGTTTCAGGATGGAAAGTTGGGAATATATCTGTAAGTCCATCTGGTCCAGTGTGTCATTCTAAGCCATGAGTGCTCCCATGCTGTGTGCATTAGTATTTACACTTATATCCTATTGTTGGATTGTCCCCTCTATTATTATATAATGTCCTTCTTTGTTCTTGTTACAGTCTTCATTTAAAGTCTAGTTTGCCCAATATAAATATCGCTACTCTGGTTTTCTTTTGACATCTGTTTGCATGATAAATGTTTCTCTATCCTCTCACTTTCAATCTGCAGGTGTCTTCAGGTTTAGAATGAGTCCCTTGTAGGAAGCGTATAGATGGGTCTTGGATTTTTTTAAAATACATTTTCACACCCTATGTCTTTTGATTAGAATGTGTAGTCCATTTACATGCAGTCATTTTTCATTGATATGTATTTATTGCCATTTTATTACTTGTTTTGTTATTGTTTTTAGAGACTTTCTTTGATTCTTTCTTGTCTTTGTCACTTTTGGTGTCTCCTTTGCACCCAAAGAGTCCCCTTTAATATTTCTTGCAGAGCTGCTTTCGTCATCATGAACTCCTTCAGTTTTTGTTTGTCTGGGAAACTATCTTTTTTTTTTCTATTCTTATGATAGCCTTGCTGGATAGAGTATTCTTGGCTGCAGAATTTTCCTCAGCACTTTGAATATATCATGTGTTCCCTTCTGACTTGCCACATTTTGGGTGAAGAATGTCCAGCTAGACTTATAGGTTTTCCCTGGTAAGTTAATGCTTCTTTTGTATTATTACTTTAAAGATTGTTTTATTTATCACTGTATTTTCAAATGTTACAGTATTTATGACACTATATTTTCAAATGTGACAGTATGTCGGTATTGGTCTGCTTTTGTTGATTTTGACAGGAGTTCCCAGTGTTTCCTGGATCTAGATGTATGTTTTGATCCCCAGATTCGGGAAGTTTCCAGCCATTATTTCTTCAAATAAATGTTCTGCCCCCTTTTCTCTCTTCATCTTCTGGGACTCTTTAATACAAATGTTTCTATGTTTGATGGAGTCACTGAGTTCCCTAAGTTTATTTTCATTTTGCATAATTGTTTTTTCTCTCTTTTGTTCAGCTTCATTGCTTTTCATTTCTTTGTCTTCCAGGTTATTAATTTGTCCTTCTGCTTTTTCCAGCTGCTGTTCATTGTGTCAAGTGTGTATCTAATCTTATTTATTGTACTTTTTATCTGTGACGGACTCTTTTTAACTCTTTTGTCTCTGTTTGAAAGGTCTCACTGATGTCTTCTATTCTTCTCTCAAGCCCAGGGTGTATCCTTAATGATTGTTGCTTTAAATTCTCCTTCAGGCATGTTACTTATATATGTTTTACTTAGCTGTCTCTGGCCATGGACTTAATGTTTGTTTAATTTTGGACAAATTCCTCTGTCTCTGCATGTTGTCTAAGTCTCTGCCTTCCTCTCTGTATTAGAAAAGCCAGTTTTATCTCCTGCTTATGAATGTAATGGCCTTATGAAGAAGAAGTCATGTAGTGCCCAGGGCTTGGGGCTTCAGGGAGTGTGTCTGGTGTGTATCATGTGAGCTCTGCTATCACATTGTGGCTGCTCTATCCTTCAGGCCAGTTGTTTGCAAGGCTCTTCTTGCCTTCAGTGAGCAGTGTGTGTTCCCTGGACTGAGCAGCATATTTTAACTAGGTGCTCTGGTCTGCTTGTGAAATGAGACCTGTCACCACCTCCACTGGAACTGAGGCCCTGCAGAACTCTCTGGTTGGGAGACATGTTGTAGGCAGGGGTTTGTGCTGGTCTTCTGGGACGTGGGACCTGATGCGCTGGGATTGAGGCAAACTTGACTGAGATTGGCTGTCCCAAAAGTGGGTAGGGGTGTGGGGCTTGGTATAAGCAAGTTAGGCAGCCACTGTTGGTGCTGCACTGTTTCCTGCAGGTTGTCCTGTGTTTATGCTGATGGGTGAGGGAAGGAAATGGTGTTGGCCAGCTCCTTTGTTCCTAGAGAGGTGTGTCATGAATGCCATCTCTTAGGGACATGCTCCCAGGAGAGTGAACAGTCCCCCCACTCTGGGCTGCAGGTGTTCTTCAGACCGATGCTTCCACATTCTCCCTGGGTTGTTCCACTGCCTTCTCTCCAGGAGCAGGGAAGTTCCCTAGGGTTCTGTTCCAGCCAAGCCTGCTGACCTTAAAAATTCTAGACTTTAAGACCTGATGGCTACAAGAACTTATGAAACTCAGCCCCTTACATTTTCCAAGCCAGTGGCTTGGGAAACTGGTCTCTTTATACATTCTCCTGTGTGCTTCTCCTTCTTACAGCCTTCTCTGTGACCATAGCTCTCTCCCCTCTACAGCAGCCATGATCCATTTCTTCCCTAAACCACATCTCTTCACATCCTACCTTCTTCAACGTGGCCTCTTCTCTCCCTTTAATTGTAGTGTTTGTTCTCTCAGTCATTAGGTTTATTTCTGGGGTATTTTGGATAATTTGATAGTTATCTAGTCGTATTCATGGATGAGACAAGCCTAGGTTCCTCTTACTCCACCACCATCTTCCTTTCAAGTTGTAAGTTCTTTATATATTTTGGATTATTCCCTTATCAGATGTATGATTTTTAAATATATTCTCCTTCAGTAGGTTGTTTTTTGCTCTGTTGGTGGTTCCTTTTACCATAAAAGACTATTTAGTTTGCTACAATCCCATTTGTGTATTTTAGCTTTCATTTCCTTTACTTGAGGAGAGTGTGCCAAAAAATCTTCCTAAGACTAATCAAAAAGCTTATTGCCTATGGTTTCTTCTACGTGTTTTTTGTTGTTGTTGTTGTTGTTGTTTTTTGTTTGTTTGTTTCAGGTCTTATCTTCAAGTTTTTTATTGCATTTTGAAACTTTTTTTACATTTTAAAAAATAATATTTATTTATTTATTTTTGAGAGAGAGAGAGAGAGAGAGAGAGAGAGAGAGAGAGAGAGAGAGAGAGAGAAAGGGCAGAGAGAGAGGGAGACAGAGAATCCCAAGCAGGCTCCATGCAGTCAACTGAGAGTCAGAAACAAGGCTTGAACTCACAAACCAACCATGAGATCATGGCCTGAGCTGAAACTGAGAGCAGGACACTTAACTGACTGAGTCACCCAGGCACTACCATTTTGAACTTATTTTTGTTAGTGGTAGTGGTAGTGGTTCACTTTTATTCTTTTGCATGTAGCCGACCAGTTTTCCCAACACTATTTATAGAACAGACATTCTTTTTCCAATTGTATATTACTGCCTCTTCTGTCATAGATTAAGTGTCCATATAAGCATGGATTTATTTCTGAGCTTCCTACTCTATTACATTGATCTATGTATCTGTTTTTTGTTTCAGAACCATACTGTTTTGATTACTATATCTTTGCAGTATAGTTTGAGATCAGAGAGTGTGATTCCTTCATTTTTGTTCTTCTTTCTCAAGATTGTTTTGGCTATTTGGAGATTTTTGTCATTCCATACGAACTTTAGGATTTCTTGTTCTAGTTCTGTGAAAAATACCATTGGTATTTTGATGAGGATTACATTGAATCTATAGATTGCCTTAGGTACTATGGATATTTTAACATTACTTCTTCCAATGCATAGGTACAGTATATCTTTGACTTATTTGTGTCATCTTCAATTTTTTGCATTAATGTCATAGTTTTATGAGTACAGGTCTTTCACCTCTGTGGCTAAATCTATTCCTAGATATTTACTTTTTCCGATGTAATTGTAAATGGGATTATTTTCTAATTTCTCTTTCTGATAGCTTATTATTAGTGAATAAAAATGCACCTGATTTATACATGTTAGTTTTGTATCTTGTGACTTTACTGAATTTATTTATTAGTTTTAAATGATTTTTGGTACATTTTCCATTGATAATCACTGGTAATGTTAGAAACATCAGTTTCCATGTTGAACAAAGGCAGAAGGAATGAGAAGCATTGATTAATTTAAGCAGGCTGAATTTGTTACTCCTCAACAACTTGCTCTCACTCACTTTGATAAAAGTTAAAGAAGAAAAAAAATCTACTCTTTCCCAATATTTTCAGCTCCTTATATATTACGTCACACCAGTTTTGGGAGGAATATACTATTTTCTACTAATTTAAAAAGAAGTCCATTTACCTGGAGTCAGTTTCTCTGAGACAGTTTATCATGCTCAGGTACATCCTTGCTTGCTTTTTCAGCTCCTGACTCTTTTTATCTCATCTCTGTTCTTCTCTCTCTTCCTCTTTTATTACCACTCTTACCATTTTGGAGTTAGCATTGGATCTTCTTGGCTTGCCTTGAAGCTGCTTAAGGATTTTAGTTTTGCCCTACAAGTTGCTCAGTTTGGTCTGTAGAGAACTGGGCTGGTCAGCTCTGTGTGATTTCTCTTGACAGGATGTTGATTCCAGCCAGGACAAGACTTGGAGAGATTTAGCTGCTGGATGGTTGATTAGACAGGACTCTTTTAGCTGAAGCAAGAGAATCCCAACTCAAATAAGCTCAAATAAGTATGATAATTAGTAATTGATGAGAGCGTTCTAGAAGTATCACACCCTGATATTTTTATTCCTCTCTGTATACCACTGACTTGTCCATCTCCTCATATCTGTGGCTGCTATAACTTGTCAAACTTTAAGTGAACTCCTGGGTTTTGCTGAACATCCCTTGGCAGTTAACTCTATATTTATGAACAAGGAAGTTAACTAGTCTGCAGTACAGTGATGGGGACTGAAGGGAAGTTGCTGGGAAGATCTTTTTGTTAAGGCATTTGTGGACAAAAGGGGAAATTGACATCAGCTCACTGCAATAGTCCAATGATCTTAGTCTTTGAGGCTGGAAGAGTGTCAGGAAGCCAAAGAACTAGAAACGTGGGCATGAGCAGTATCAGGAAGATAATGACAATGTGCTCAGCTTTGGAAGCCATCAGTGAGAAAGGCGGGAGAAGATAGAGAGGTAACCCCAATTGATCTCTCATTTTTTCCCTAACAGTTGGTTCAGGGAAGGGCATAATAAGGGTGAGGAGAAGTCTGTAGCAGACATTCTGGGGAAAGTATTTTTGTTTCTAAGGGAGTGTCATAGGAACAAATGGACCACCTTCATCCTCTGGATAGCATCAGGCCTGGAACTGTTAAGGATAAAGACGATATTAGGAGAGCAGCACAGAGAGATGGGAGGAACCTAACTCCTGGTTGACTAATTGAGCTAATGAGCTAACCAACCCTGAATATTGCCTGTGTCTATACATACCATTATGTGAGACAGCACATATCATTATTGTTTAACGTAGGTGTAACAAGAGCACAGGAGTTGTAGCCTAATTCAACCTGACACAACTTGGTACTAGATTATCAAGCAAATCAGTTAGATGAAATTATTTCACTATAGAAATGAAAAAAGAGGTGGGAAGAAAGAGAGTGAGAGGAGATAGTTTTATTGACAGAGGGAGAAATATGGGAATAGGGAACCCATGAATATCTTTAAAAGTGAAGAAAGTGTTACAAGTATCCACTTAATAGTAATCATTATAAAGTATATAGTGGAATTTTGGAAAGTGTAACACAAGACTCTACAGCTATAGGATTATGATACTTAACCAAAGACCATGGGAGTAAGTACAACTTCTCGAATTACTAGTTACAGTCTAATCCCTTTACATTTTTAAAAAAATATTTGTTTATTTTTGAAAGAGAGAGAGAGATGGAGAGAGAGAGACAGGGCATGAGTGGGGGAGGATCACAGAGAGAGGGATACACAGAATCTGAAGCAGGCTCCAGGCTCCAAGCTGTCGGCACAGAGCTTGATGTTGGGCTACAACCCATGAACCATGAGATTATGACCTCAGCCAAATGTTTAACTGACTAAGCCACCCAGGCATCCCTCTAATCTCTTTAAAGAATTTTTACATGTGGCATCTCTTAGAGGTTTAGTTCATTAAAAATCTGCTCGACATGAAGAATTATATACTTTTAATAGCAAGGAAGAGTGATCATCCATATTTATTTGTATTATTTTATTTATTTGAAAACTTTCTTCCAAATTCTCTGGGCAGTATCATCAATTTTCATACCTACAGACTTTACACCTCTCTCAGCAGTAACCAGCCTCCAGGAATGCGAATTTGGAAAAAATTGTAAAATTTCAACTCCTTAGTGACTACCGAGTATTTAATGAAATTTATCACATTGAGAAGACATAAGTGAGAATACCATAAATTGCAAAATAGTAGAATCTTCACTATTTCACATTTTTACCTAACCTAATAATTTGTAATGAAGGATGGACTATTGAAGGCTTGTTTTGAACGACTTCTCACTGGTTTTGAACAAGTCTATCAAAACAGATTTTTGTTTTTCTACAAAAAAATGTGTCCTTTACATCAGGCAAGTTTCCCAAACTTATTCAGAGCTGATCAAATGCTCTTTTACTCAGACTGAGAAACATTTTCTTCTTCTTCTCCTTCTCTTCCTTCTCCTTCTCCTCTTCCTCCTCCTTCTCCTCCTCCTTCTTGTATATTACTTTCAGAACTGGAACCCCAACAGTGGTGCAGGAAAAATTTAAAGCACATGCTGATTGCCTGATTTTATAGCTATACTGTACACTGCAATTATCTCCATGTGGGGATGTTTGTCTTGGGGTCCTACCTCTGACTGTGGGTGAAGCAGCAACTACACACGAATGGTCCACAGATGTTCTTCTTAGACACTTTTAAAAACTAGGGGAAGTAACAAAATAATTAGTTTGTTAACTTGCTGTTTGTATCCCAGTCAGGGTGGACTTAAGATGACAGTCAACTTTAGGACTGGCCTAAATGCCATTTTTAAAAAATCCAATATGATATAAACAGAGTATAGGAGGTTATATTAATATATATTAGTTTGCTAGGACTGTCATTCCAAAGTATATCACAGAAACATATTATCTCACAGTGTGGAGGCCAGAAGTCTGAATTAGGTGTGGGTTCCCTCAGAGGGCAGTGAGGGAAGAATCCATCCCAGGCCCCTCTCCTTGGTGTACAGATGGCCATCTTCATGTTTCCATGGAATTCTCCCTGTGTCGCAGACGATGAGTCTGGAGTTCTCTTTTGTCCACCAAGAAAGTGGATGCAGAATTGAATACGAGAAGGGCTAATGTCCAGGAGGAAACAAGAGACCCAAACAGGGCTTTTGTCTCTGTATTTATTGAGTGTTCAAGATCCTACACATGTGGTGAACATGAAAAAAAACAAGAGCTTACACACATGAACGTGAAGAAAAGAATCAGACAGTAATCATTAACTTGTGTGAATAAGAAGCAAAGGGTCTCAGGGGCAAGTGGAGTGTCTGGCCAAGGTACATTGGCACAGATGGAAAGTAATTTCCTGCAGGTGATATAACAAGCTACTTGTGATTCCATTACAATATCTCATTAGCTAAACTCAGGAGCTTTCACCCTGTGGTGGTGGCTCTCTGCCCTAAGGTTTTTATCTAACCCATTTATGTAAGTAGAACCTATTTCCCCACACCCCTGTATGTGTGCCTGGGTCCTAATTTTTTCTTATAAGGGCACCAGTCATACTGAATTAGAGTCCACTCTAACTTAACCTCACTCTAACAATTATCTTAAAAGATCTTATCTCCACCTAAAGCTGGAGGTTCTGGAGGTTAGTACTTCAACATATGAATTTCGGGGTCGGGGGGCACAACTCAACCAGTAACAAAGATAAAACATTTTTATTATAAGTTATTTATATATGGGAAGCCAAAACAAAATTACAATATGTGGGCAATGCCAGGTCTCAATTTATTAGATAAAAATGAATTTAGATTTCATGAAACTAAAACACTGCTAAAGTAATCTGAATATTTCCCAATGATAAAGAACTTACACCAAATAACAGGTAACTTTGGCAGTTTCTTAGGTAATTCAACATCACAAATGCTTTTCCCCTTGAGGTGTGTAAGAGTGGTTTTCATTCTTCAATTTTTTACTTCTATTGGCCTGATAGAGTTCTCTGCTGAGCTGCACGTCTCTTTTATGGAACAGATAACTGCATATTCCCCGGGATGGCCCATGAGTAGCACCTCACACTTCATCCCGAACCTGAGTTCCAAGTCCAGCTAATGGATTCTGTTTGTAAATCTCAAGTCCCTTTCAGTAAAATAATGTAAGACCGACCAAGCAGTTATCTTAAGGGCGCCCCCCTCCCACCACATTTTATTTTGCCCAATAAGATGCTATGTTATTATCTCTTTATCCCATCTCCCACTTTTACTCTCCATTAGCTCCTGTCTTCACTTCTCACTCAAAGAAACAATTAAGACTCCTACTCTAGTAATTTAAAAGCACAACTTGACCGGCCAACTGGCACATAAAATACATGATGCTCGCACCTACATGTACCACATGAATTGGTCCTCAGTCCTCTTCTGTATCATAATAAGCAGAAATTGAAAGAGGTGCTAGATTAATTTTAAAGCTAACTTTAAGACAAACTGAATAAAAAAATTAATGTTGAGTTATTTTCTTGAGCTTTAATTGACGAAAGTATACTTAATCATAACTTTTTGAGATTGCTTCTATCACATGAAAACAGATTAGAATTAAACAAGACAGAAAGTTGGTTTTTCACCATAAAATGGAATTGCTGACTTGAGAAAATAGCTGTAAGTCAAGTGACTGAATATTAAGAATTCTTAGCAATGGTAGAATTTATAACATCTAGGGTATATCTCCTGAAATAATTATTAGTTTTAAAACACAGAGGATAATTTGGTAGGGGGCTCAGTTTTTGAGCACATGTGAAATATATTTTGAACAGTGGTCTGGCTTCCAAAAGTTTGAGTGTAATATGGTAATTCACAATATGATCACAATCCATTCTTGAAAAGAAATCTTACACCAGTCAGTCTAATCTATGAAGCACATCTTTTTCAACCTACTTCTTGAGGTGTAATTGACATACCATCACGCCACAAGTTTCCTGGTGTCTCTGTAGGCCTCCTTCACCTCTCTCCTGCCACTGCTTCCCTGGAACTCAGGCAACCACTGATGATGTGATTCCAGCTAAGCCCTGAGCTCCTGAAAAACAGCAACAATTAAGAAACATCCCACCCTTTTGTATTCCAGAAAAGAGCTCACACTAAAGGACTGCCTACCCTTGTGTATTCTGAAGTGAGACCCAGCCACAACCTTCTTCATGATTCCCAACAGATAGATGGGTGGGTTTCTTATCTACCCACCCCGTTCTCTGAGATATTCTTCATGAATGAATGCAATAGCCTGAATAAAATCATCTCCTTAACTGTCCAGTGCACTTGGACTTGACAGCATGATGCCTTTACTCCACTTGACTTCAGATTTTCATTTACTCCATCTGGTTGACAAGATCTTCAAAGGGTTCCATTCCTGGTTGGCCAGCTGGGGACACAGCAGTGAGAGGGGCGTCCAGTTATGTGGTCTGACTCCTGTCAGAACTCTTTTTTGGTGGCATTGTGAGGGTTTTGTTTTGTTTCCTTTCATGTACTTGATTTCTGGTACTGTTTTTTTTTTTTAAGTTTAGTTATTTACTTTTAAAGAGAGAGAGAAAGAGTGAGCTGGGGAGGGGCTAAGAGAGGGGGAGAGACAATCCCTGGCAGCCTCCACACTTCCGGTGCAGATCCCTATGCAGGCCTCGAACTCATGAACTGTGAGACCATGACCCAGCTGAAATCCAGAGTCCGATGTTTAACTGACTGAGCCACTCAGGTGCCCCTGGTACTGGCTTCTTTTGGCCATGTTTTGATCTCTCTAAGTGAATTGATGGTTTATAGAGATCTTCTATCCATTTGTTAGCCTGCTCTGTTTGTCTACTTTATTTATTTTGATTTCAAATCGATTAAGGATTCATACCTTTTGGGAAGAGGACAGCTGATTTATATAAACCAGTGAGTATGAGGGCACCTGGGTGGTTCAGTTGGTTAAACATCCAACTTTCAATTAAGTCCCACATCAGGCTTCATGCTGAGCCTGGAGCCTGCTTGGGATTCTCTCTCTCTTTCCTTCTCTCTCTGCCCTTCCCCTGCTCATGCTTTTTCTGTCTCTCAAAATAAACAAATAAACACTAAAAAAATAAACCAGTGAGTATGTAATTCTGTGTTTACCTTTAACCCATGGCACAATTTTTGAATTGAATTCATAAGCTACAATGTCTATGTCATATTTATATTTCTGTGATTGTGTGAGTGTGTAACATTTTCCTATATCTAGATAGCATTAATAAATAAAATTACTACATCTCTAAAATTAAAATAATTATACTGTGACTGACTGCCTTAGAGAAAATCACTTACATAAAGTAAATATTTCTGAAATACTGAGAAATTAAGAAAATTTAACTTCTAGTACTCAAAATTTATATTCTTCTTAAAAAATGTTTATTTATTTATTTTTAGAGAGAGTAAAAATGGGGAAGGGGAAGAGAAAGAAGAAGAGAGAATCCCAAGCAGGCTCTACTCTGTCAGCCCAGAGCCCAATGTGGGGATCGAGCCCATGGACTGAGAGATCATGACCTGAGCTGAAATCAAGAGTCAGATGCTAACCAACTGAGCCAAGTCATACAGAATATCCTCTTTCTTCTTTTGTCTGGCATTTTCCCATCACCATGATGTTGTTGCATGTATCAACTGTTCACTACTTTTTATTACTGAGAGGTGATTTGTTTTTCCATTCCTAGTTTTCTGGAAATTTGGGTTGTTTTTACGTGGGTTCTATAACAAATAAAACTATTGTGATCACTCATGTACAAACATTTTTATGGACATATGCTTTCACTTCTCTTGGGTCAATACCTAGAAGGGAGAAGGCTGGTGGAAAGCAAATTTAAATTTTTAGCTCTGTGTTAATTCTCCCTTGTTAGAATTTCTGGAAACTGACCCTTCACTGTCTGACCAAGGTAATGATTTTAAGTAGAAACTTTCCATAGAGATTCTCCTAGGCTAACAGAATGACTTTAATAAACTTTCTGTAAAGAATAATGATTTATATTAAAACATATATAGAGAGAATTAATATGACCTGTAATATTTATAAGTTGCAAATAGTATTTTCAACAGTATAAAATTATCATAATAAGATGTCATTAATAAGACATTATAATGATGATTGTAATAAACACAAATTAATAGATCAAAAGTATACTTGATACAGGAACATAATATGAGGTTGATAGTGAGGGATGCAAAACATAGATCATTGAAAGAAGATAAAAGAGGTTAAAAAAGTATCTCAAAACTGTAATTCAGGGGCCCCTGAGTGGCTCAGTTGGTTAAGCATCTGACTTCAGCTCAGGTCTCATGGTTTGTGGAGTCAAGCCCCGCGTCAAGCTCTGTGCTGACAGCTCAGAGCCTGGAGCCTGCTTCGGATTCTGTGTCTCCCTCTCTCTCTCTCCCTCCACTATTCGTGCTTTGTCTTTGTCTCTTAAAAATAAAAAAGGTTTTAAAAAAAACCCTGTTATTCAAGCACATTTCTTTATAGATAACATCCATGCCTCTTAGCAGTTCCTTCCCATCAGCCTATAATCACATTCAAGACTTTCCAGTGAGAAACAAACAAAAGGACCTTCGGAGCCTGCGTGTCCCTGCTGCTGGCTGCTCTCCTTCCCTGTCTCTTCTGCCTCCGACCTGACAGTCCTGAGGCTCGGGGAAGGTCCTACATGACCTGCAGTGACCTGTTCACAGGACTAGTTTCCAGCATTGTCTTTGGACCCGTGTGTTATATTAAACATTGTTCATCACATCCTTCTCCGAATTCGATGAGGCTTTTCCCTGAGTTTTATGACGCTATTTTTCTTAGTGCTTCTCTTACATTTCTGACTTTTTGTTCTTGTTTTTTCCTTGCAGGTGTCTCTCCCCCACCCCTTAAACATCCACTTTGTATACGCTCTTGTTTAAGGCTATTTCGAGGACATAAGCTTCCTTTAGGTCAGTTACAAACACAGGTTTAAGTGGAGGCACTGGGAAAAAGCAGCCACGTCCTTCGGGGGCACAGCCAGGCCAGGGCACAGGGCTCCTGACGATCGGGTCTCAGTCCCCTTCACCCCATGCAGGCAGCGCTGAGCCCGGGCACCGGCCACCCAGCTGCGCAGTGGCCTCCTCTCTCACGACAGTTCTGGCTCTTGCCGGTCTCGTTGTTTTGAGAAATGCAATTTAGAAGATGGAGAAGGGGTCAAAACGTTTAGGTGCATTTCCTATTTTAACTCACCGTCTCTTCCTTCCACTCTGATATGTGAAATCGACCTTCGAAACGAGTCTTAGATCTCCTTCCACGTTTCCAAGAACAGCAGGTGCACGGAAGGACCCAGGAGTGTTTTCTGGATACCCTCACAGGCCTTTTGTTCCTGCAGAGTGCTTTATCAGAAAGGGTTAAACTTCTAAGACTTCCCCACTCGTCTCTCCGGAGACTACATATTTATAAAGATACATGTTAGGAAAATTATTGGGGAAGTACAGGGGGAAGGTGGGGAGAAGAAATTTACCGCGATAGGAAATGGCTGCTAATGAATTATGTGTACATTTGAATATTAGCATTTTGTAAAATCTCTTTTTAATATTTCTTCACGTTTCCTGATTTTTAGTGCAATTTTTTTCTATCTTTACTTCTTTTTCTAAAATGTTTTATTTATTTTTGAGAGAGAGAGAGACAGAGAGACAGAGCATGAGCAGGGGAAGGGCAGAGAGAGACAGACACACACACACACACACACACACACACACACACACACACAGAATCCAAAGCAGGTTTCAGGCTCTGAGCTGTCAGCACAGAGCCCAAACAGGGCTGGAACTCACAAACCATGAGGTCAAAACCCAAGCTGAAGTCAGACACTCAACCAACTGAGCCATTCAGGTGCCCTTTTCTATATTTACTTCTTGATGTAGTTGTGTGTCCATGAAGAAGAATTTCCAAGAAAAAATACAACCAGGTATCAAATAATAACAACAAACATTGCCATTGTTATTTTCACTAGGAGTCGGGTAAGAATTAGCATGGCAGAGACGTTTTTCCTGTCTTTCATGAAATGTAACAGAGCAGGGCTATTTCCAATATGTATTAAATGTAGTCACGTGCTTTGCATTTCTCTCCGTTTTTCCACAGAGCCAAGAGAGAATGAGTCCATTTCCGTAAATTATATAGTCAAAATTGTATCCATTACTCTTTTTAAATGAAATGAATAGTTTATGAATTAGTAACAAAATTGTAAGCATTTACAATGTTGTATTCTTTATCCAATTATTGCTAAAGTGACTCATATAAAGATAGATGAAGTTTCACATATTTTTGAAAAGACATACACTGTGAATCTGAGAAGGGATTTATTCAGGACTCTTCTGTAATAACTAGGCTGCCATATGTGTAAGTAATAAACACACTTTATACATTATATTAAGTTCTTTAAAAGGCATGTTAAACTTTAAAGCTCAGTAAAATCTCTGCATGTACCAAGAGGTTTCCCCTACCCAGCCCCCTTCCCTTGAATTCATTACTATAAATACAGAATGGGCAGGCTCAGGGGCAGGAAGCCTGGCTTTCGTTCCGGGGCTGTGTGAACGCAGGCTAGCTCATGAACAAGCACAAGACAGGATGGGTGGTCACAAGTGGAAGAAGTCATGTGGTCTTCTGTCATTGCTTTGAGTGGTGACCAGAATCCTGGAAGCAGGACTTTATTTTATTTTATTTTTTAAATTTTAAAAAATGTTTTATTATTCATTTTTTTAGAGAGAGAGAGAGAGAGAGACAGAGCATGAGCATGGGAGGGCAGAGAGAGTGGGAGACCCAGAGTCCTAAACAGGCTCCAGGCTCTGGCTGTCAGTGCAGAGCCTGATGCAGGGATTGAACCCCAAAACCACGAGATCATGACCTGAACTGAAGTCGGACGCTTAACCAACTGAGCCACCCAGGTGCCCCAGAAGCAGGATTTTAGAGTGAGAAGTCACCAGAGGAGCACGGTCCCTCTGGGAATCCTTTTTTCAAAAATTTTTATGTCTTTATTTTATTTTTTTGAGAGAGAGAGACAGAGTGTGAGTGGGAGAGGGGCAGAGAGAGAGGGAGACACAGAATCTGAAGCAGGTTCCAGGTTCTGAGCTGTCAGCACAGAGCCCGATGTGGGGCTGGAACCCACAGACTGTGAAATCATGACCTGAGCCAAAGTCAGACACTTAACCAACTAAGCCACCCAGGCGCCCCTCTCTGGGAATCCTAATATGTATGAGGGAAGGTGCTGGAATGCCTGTAAGCATATGGGGTAGAGATTTGAGTTACATCTCAATTCTCTTTAATATCTCAGTGATTCTGAAACTAGAACTTGAGAACATTTATAATACTTTAAACTTTTTTTCACATTTATTTATCTTTGAGAGACAGAGCAAGACAGAGCACGAGCGCGGGAGGGGCAGAGAGGGGGAGACACAGAATCTGAAGCAGGCTCCGGGCTCTGGGCTGTCAGCCCAGACCCTGATGTGGGGCTCGAACCCAGGATCATGACGTGGGTGGAAGTTGGACACTTCACCAACTGAGCCACCCAGGCGCCTTATAATATCTTTAAGTAATGCTGCCCAGAGCCATTATTTCACTTGTGAAAGTTCAGTGAAATAGACCCCACGGGTTTGAACCTCATTTCCGGGGTGTCCCTGATAGGCTATCACTCTGCATTGTAGACACCAGAAACTTCCCCGTCTCTGGTCTTGCTCATTCTGTCTCTCATTCGTCCCATTCTTGTTTCTGTATCTTTTCTTTAGTTACTTTCCCTTTCTTACCTCTTGCGCTTGTTAAATCTGGCCAAGTGATGTTTGCCTCTGCAAACCTGATCCTCTAAAAAAAATCCTTTTTTATTCTTCTTTTCACTCTCTGTCCTTCACTTAGAAAGCCATCTTCCATCTGTTTTTCCCAAATTCTCTCCATTCTTCCAATCCCAGCTTCAATATTATTGCTCTCACAACACTTCCTTCGGCTTCGTCAGGCAGAGTTCGTCTTTGTCTAGTACAGCACTTAGTACATTTGGCTTTGCAATGTCCGGATGAGAAGAAGAGCTGCCTCTTACTGTGCTTGGAGCGAGTGCTGGGGGACACCCCCGGGCCCTCGCGACCAGGCTGAAGCGCCAACACTGCTTCAACCCAGTTGCTGGGAGCGTGGCTGGTCCGCAGCTCGCAGCTGGGCTCCTCTCCTGCCCTGGCCCGGCCAGGACGCCTCCACAGAGCTGGTAGGGTCTGAGGACTCATCTACGCGGGAGGGGGTTTTAAAGACCCAGCTCCTTTGCCTCACTGTGGAGCCATTTTGGCTTCAGAGACCCCTTGGGCTCAGCTGAAGTCCTTGCACGGACTGTATTATAGTTCAGCTCCTCGGGCTGCCCAGTTCTGCTCTCACAGGAGGTGCTGGTGAGTACTGTGCTCTAACCATCATCCATGCAAATTGGCGCCTCAGCGTTTCTTTCCTGGGCTCTCACCTCTTCCTTACTAGATGTGTTTGGCAGCATGTGTTACTTGATTGGAACAAAGCAGAGGTCGAATGAATCGAACTAAACAGAGGTTCCTAGTTCTGCCCCATATCATAGCCCAACACCAAAAAGAAATCCAATCCAGGTCTTGTTCTCATCAGAGATGAGCTTTGAGTTGTTCAAGGAATTTATGTAGGAGACTGGGCCTTTTATACCTAGGTGGGAATGCAACAAACATTGAATTAAATTAAACTGATAGTGGGAGAAATTGAAGCCAAGAAAGGTTATGAAGGGCCACCTGGGTGGCTCAGTCGGTTGAGTGTCTGACTTCCCTCAGGTCATGATCTCGCAGTTCGTGGGTTGGAGTCCTGCATCAAGCTCTGTGATGACAGCTCGGAGCCTGGAGCCTGCTTTGAATTTTGCGTCTTTCTCTCTCTGCCCCTCCCTCATTCTCTCTCTCTCATATAAATAAACATTAAAAATTTTTTTACAAAGAAAAATAGAAATGTTGTGAAACTCATCCCAGATCACACACCTAGTGACCAACAGAGCCAAGAGCTGCACCCCAGTCCTTTTCTCATTAGGGACACCTCCTACCCATCTCATAAGGAGCTATGACTCTCAGCTTCTGAACGTCTTGATTCCAATGGGATCATTACAGAAAATCATTTTTAAAAAATAAGAGAAAAATCAACTTTAACTCCACCTTGGACTTCATTCTGAGGCCCTACTTTGCCACTGAATTAAAATTCAAACATTCCTTGTAGGAGTCGCTGGTGGACTTCTCCTGGTCCCCACTTTCCCTTTGAATATTCCAAAGGCTTCTCTCTGGAATCTGGACACTTTTTGGGGTAGTCTGGAGCTGCAGTTTCAAGAATTGCCTTTGAAACTGGGGCTGGACTGTCTCAGGGATCACTTGAAATTTGGGCATCCCTGGCCTGTAGTCCTGGGCTACAGAGCAGGTGCAAAAATACTGGGAGAAATGGAGAGTCAGTGTGTACTATCTAGGTTTCTCTCTCCAGTGGTATGACCCCAAACCATGTTTGGAAGTCCTGATGAACCCGCCTAAGTCAGCAGGGTGATGTGGTTGGAACACACCCAGAACGGCTCTAATTTTAGTTACACACTGAGGGTTTAGCTTTATGAAGCTCACGATTTCCATCTTCTCTGATGGGGCATTCGTGCATCCACTGAGGGGAGGAGATCACATCCACTTGTGGCTTGAGAGGTTGTCCTGTCGAGCAGTGTCTTGTGAGGAAGTTACACAGTGAGATGATGTCAGCTTGGTGAACCTTGGGAGACATGGGGCATGTCACATTATGGCTGTATGTTGTACTTTTGTCTGATCACTTCTTTGGATTTCCAAGAGCTAAGAAAGCTAAACTTTATCATGTGTGTTTTTAGCAAAAGCCTTCAAATGTTTTAGGGACTATTGAGGGACATTATTGAGAGAAACTGTTCAGGGTCTACAAAATAGAGAGTAGATACTAACCGACTACAAATCTACTAACCAGGGCTTTGGACCAGATTAAATCAGAGAATACATCGAGCTGATTTTTAAATAGAATAATGCGTAGGACTGACGGAAAAAGAATTATGAGAACAAAAAAAGAGGGAAGAAAAACAAATAAAAATAGGTTGTTGAGAGGTGATGGGGTAGGGTCGATGTCGTCACTGTTTGTGGATACATAACCCCACCCCTACATTTTAATGAGTTCCTCTCCATAGATCATGTAAACCAACCTTTTTACTGAAGAGTGAAGCATTTACTATTTGTGACATAAGCTTTCCTCACATTGTGTTCCCTAACTAAATCAGGTGCCGAAGAATCAAATATAGAAAGGGCTTCAAATTCATGAGGGAACTTGCAGAAAAACGATATGCACGATGATAGGAAATGAGTTTTGAAATTAAGAGCATCGTGGGAAATGTGTATAATTCAGTCATAGGAACAGGCTAAAAAAGGCTATTGAAAAGTTGATTTACTCATTGTTTAGTGCTACATCCAAATGTAATTGCAGTGCAGAAATTAGCATTAGATTATTGCATAGCAGTTTTGGAAAACGGTGTCTTGGCCAATTGGTTTTTGTCAATCTATATAACATTAGCTAACATGAGTCAGGCTGTAATATTTTTCAGGCTCTGCCTATTTAGTGCCAAAACCTTTAGAAGAAAAGTTAAAAAAAAAATTTTTAAGCCTGTATTCAAACAGATACAGATGTTTTTAACTCTATACTAAGTATCTTACCTAAGTACCTTACAACTGCAGCTAATGTGAATCATAATTTCACATGTTTGGGTGAAAATGAAAAACAATGACTTGTCTGTTAAGCGAGATTTTTCAAAGTGAAATGCAGAGGATGACAATCCTGTCATTGAACTGCCTGTGGATGCCTGACCCCTCTACACTCCCAAATTAAGAGATCATGTATCTATATGAGAAGATGGATGTTAGTTGAACCTACTGTGTTGAACATTTCACAATATATGTAATTCAAGCGATTATGCTGTGCATCTTAAATGTACACAGCGATGGGTGCCAATTATGATTTCTCAATGACACTGGAAAGAAAAACAGGTCAGGTGTAGGCAGTGTGGGGAAGTGATAAGGCTTGCACTTAGCCACACCCCTCCTCTGCCTACTGCTTGCTCCCCTTTTCCCTGGGCTTAATTGGGTACATCACCCAGAAGTCCCCAAAACCAGGACTCCGGGGCATGTGATGTTAGGAAATCCTCCCAGGAAAAACTGTCGGGAGAGTTAGGAAGGAGAGACAAGGAGGCCCGGAAGGGTGGGATGTCAAGCAAAGCCCATAGAGAGAGTCCACAGGGGGCAGCTCTGGCTCAGCCCCACAGGGGAGCTTTGAGGCATTTAGGTCCCCTCTGGCTGGGCACACACAGCAGCAGCCGTGCCAAGGGGATACCAGAGCATCAATGCCCCCAGACTCCTGGGGCAGAGCTGGAGGGAGAGCACCCCTCCTTTCTCAGCCATCTCAGCAGCCCCGCCATCCTTCCTGGCTCCTTTATCCAGACTCTATTTGGCCCAAAGCCAAAAAAGATGGCCAACAGACACATGTAAAGGTGCTCGTCATCACTAATCATCAGGGAAACATGAATCAAAACCAGTGAGATATCACCTCCCACCTGTTAGAATAACTGTTATCAAAAGACAAGAAATAACAAGCATTGGCAGAGATGTGGAGAAAATGGAACCCCGGTGCACTGCTGGGGAGAATGAAGGTTGGTGCAACCACTATGGAAAACAGTATGGAGTTTCCTCGAAAAACTAAAAACACAGCTACCAAATGATCCAGCAATTCCACTTCTGGGTATTTATCCAAAGAAAACAAAAATGCTAACTTGAAAATGCTGCCCATGTTCATTGTAGGGTTATTTATGAAGCCAAGATGTGGGAGCAACCTAAGGGGCCATGGTTGTAGGAATGGATAAAGAAGGTGTGGCATAGTAAACTATTAGCCATAAAGAGGAGTGAAATCTTGTCATTTGTAACAACATGGATGGACCTTGAGAGAATTATGATAAACAAAATAAGTCAGACAAAGACACATAGTGTGTGATCTCACTTAAGTGTGGAGTCTAAAAAACAAACATCACCCACAAAAACAAACCCCAGCTCACAGATACAGAGACTTTGGAAGGGGCATGGACAAAACAGGTTAAAAAGTACAAACTCCTAGCTATAAAAAAATAAACATATTTATTTATAAATAAATAAATGTGCAGCATAGTGACTACAGTTAATAATGCTGTATTGCATATTTGAAAGGTGCTAAGACTAGATCTGAAAATTTTTCATCTCAAGAAAGTAAATTTGAGTAACTATGTATGGCTGTGGGTGTTAACTAGACTTAACTTGGTGGCCATTCCATAATATGTATAAATATAAAGTCAATATGTTGTACACCTACCTGGCACTATTAACGTGTCATGTGTCAACTACACCTAAAAAACAAAGCAAAACAACAACTAACACATCCAAACCTCAGAGCTTCTGGGATCTGTGATGCTAGATGCTTGGGCTCCTGAGCCTCTGTCCTCTCTGACTCTCTTTCCCACCCCCCATGGCAGGATTTAGAAAAGATCTGGGAAAAGCCCAGCTGTGATTACTAAAAATAGGTGGAAAGGGGCAGAGGGGCCTTGGAAAGTCCTACAGTGTGCCAGGCAAAACTGTCATCAAACCTGAACTCGTTTAAACTTTACAACGGCCCAACCTTATCTCCACTCGGTAGTAGAAGAAAGAAGGTTCCCTCTGTTGGTTCCTGGTTGGTTCACAGGGTGGGGCGAGGGTGTGAGGACATGAAGGGGAGGGTGCGGGCCAAGCGGGGCGTGGGCTCCAGCCTGGCGGAGTCTGACCTGAGGACAGTATGGGTGGGAGAGGTTGGAGCTGTGTGTCTGGTCCCAGAAGGCACCCACTGGAGGGAGAAGGACTAGAGTGGATGGAGAAGCCTGGAAGGGAGCGTCTGTTCTCCACCTCCCCACCCACACCCTGCTCTACTAGAGTTAGAGAAGTCCATGTGACTAATGCTGGCCAAACAAAGTAAGCAGAAGTGTTCTCTGTGGGAGCTGGTTGAAGGGACTGGGCTAAGTTTTGTGGCTCTGGTGTTTGCTCTTTTTCCTTTCTTGCCATCCTTCTCTTAGTCAGGGATGCAGGAGAGATGGCTGGAGATCCAGAAGCTATGTTGACTGCAACCTAGTGGTGGTTGCAATCTAGCAGTCGAATGTTGGATTAGAAGGGGGCACCCGGGTGGCTCAGTTGGTTAAACGTTTGCCTCCTGACTTCAGCTTAGGTCATGATCTCATGGTTTGTGAGATCAAGCTCTGTGTTGGTCTCTATGCTGACAGTACAGAGCCTGCCTAGGATTCTCTCTCTCTCTCTCTGTCCCTCTGACCCTCCCCCACTCATGCTCTCTCTCTCTCTCTTTCAATAATAAAATAAAAACATAAAAAAATTAAAAATAATAAAATAAATAAATAGGTGGATAAAACTAGAGCAATCCAACTTCTTGAAGACAGAGCAAGAGAAATAACTTTCCATCATGTTAGAGCTAATTTTAATTGGATTTTACTGTTATGTTCAAATAGACCAAATCTAACAATTAAATGTTTACTCTTTATATTAAATTAGAAAATCTTGGATGGATCTAGAGGATATAATATGCTAAGCGAAATAAGTCAGTCAGAGAAAAACAAATACCATATGATTTTACTCATACATGACATTCAACAAACAAAACAAATGAGTAAACAAGAGAGAAAAACAAAAAACAGACCTAACTTTAGAGAATGAAGTGTTGGCTGCCAAGGAGAAAGCTGAGTGAGGGATGGGTGAAATAGATGAAAGGGATTAGGAGTCCCCTCATGGTGATGAGCACTGACTTATGTAGAATTGCTGAATCATCATATTTTACACCTGAAACTAATATAACTCTGTATGGTAATTATACTTGGAAAAAAACATAAAAAAAACAAAAAACAGCAAAATTAGAAAATCCTAGCATACTTATTAGTCATTCAGAGGATAGCAATTGTTTAGTGGCTCTGGCAGGAAGTTCTGGGTATCTGATTGAACATGGACCCAGAAATAGTGCCAAGATTTCCCACTTCTTAGTAATTTCAGTGCCTCAAAGGTATTAAGGTGACAAACACCTCACACTTAAACATTGAGAGGTTCAATCTTAAACTTGGATAATAGCGGTAAATGGATTTCTGATCCATTCCTTGTTTGCATATGTCTCCGAAAGCATTTTGGCATGTGTTTGAGCTTAGCATAGTTTATAAATATAGCCAATAATAGGGCATTGATTTATTTCTCCACTGAGTGAAAAAATAATCAAGTTTTGTGAAAGTGTTGGCTCCAGGTGACTGAACTGTTTGATCTGTAGTTTGCTTTATTCCAGAAATTCTATCTTATCCTCAGTGTTAGAAATGATATTTTACTTTTAAAGTTCATCATATTTCTGACACCGACTGTCTTTGAGACTCCAACTTAACAAAGCTGCATAAAATCTGACAGATGATGTAATTAGCCCTATTGGGGTAATTTAAAATATCTTTATTTCACTCTTCCTTTAAGAAACATCTCGAGTAGCACTTATGTCTTGCCTTTTATTAGAAAGCACACTTCAGGGTGAAAACGCAAACTCGCTTCCTGGTACTTTACAATGAATGCTAAGAAGATGTATATTCAGGGTCCAAAGAGAATTTTCCACTTTCACTGTCTCCTTCAACACAGCAGTAAGATCAGGAAGCGTCCTGCGATGCCAGCTGGTCTCTGTGGATGAAGAAGCTTGTGGGCTGGAGTTCAGGTCGCTCCAGCTCTGTCCCAGGACTCACGCCCTCCCTTGTTTCACACTTAGCAGGTGCCCCATTAGTACTGATACTAAGCATAAATAATGGCTTAAAATTGTCATTAATTCAGAAAAGAGAAATCTCACGGATTTTGGGTGATAATAGAGCCAGGCTCCCTCGTTAGTGGTGTGGCAGTGTACACAGTGCTTACAAACGCAGGCTCTGGATCTCACATGGCGGGGTTCAAATCCAAGTTCTGCCACCTAGAAGCTTTATAATTCCAGTTTATCTATTTAGCTTGTGGCTTTTATTTTTTTTATGTTTATTATTATTTGTTTGTTTGTTTGTTTAGAATCCCAAGCAGGCCCCATGCTGTCAGCAGAGCCCGACGTAGGGCTCAAACCAATGAACTGTGAAATCATGACCTGAGCTGAAATCAAGAGTCTGGATGCTTTAACTGAACCACCCAGGCGCCCCACATAACTCCAGTTTAAGAAATCCCAGCATGCTTCAGTTTCCCCGTACATCACTGGGGAGAGTGTCAGTGTCTGCCTCAAGGGAATATGTTTTTCTCAATTGAAATACTTGTGTTGGAATTGCCATCTCTTCATTGCCACGTCAAGGAATCACGTTTGAGCCCTTGAGTCACTTCTGCATCAACAAAACAAGACAATGAAAAGTAATCAATGTAGGCATAAGGCAGAGCTGACCAAACTCCATTTGCAGAGAGTACTGCATCTTAGTAACAAAATGTTCGCCTGGGTAAACCGGCCCAGGGCATCCACAGTACATGTGAAGGGCTTCAGAACCAAACTGATAAAGGGGGTTTCTGCAGGAATAATCATTTAGATTATAGTCCATTTCTTGTTCTTCTGAAACTGTTGCACTCCTTAGAGATTACAGGGCAGAACCCCGGGACTCACTGTGGTCTGCTTACTACACATTAGAAGCCCAGCATTAGATGATCAGCTCAGCTTTAGAAGGTTTTTTTTCCCACTTGGAGTAAAAAGCAAACAAATAACCCCCCCCCAAAGTATCTATCTATATCTATCATCTATCTATCTATCTATCTATCATCTATCATCTATCATGTGTGTGAATATTCTTAGCTAATATAAAAGTTACAATAATTCTACCTTTACAAATATTTCCTTGAGCTTGACCTTCCTCCTAACTTTCACCATCATTACCTTTGGTCAAGCCTTCATTATCATTTCAGCCTTTGTAGTGGCCTCCCAGCGGGGACTCCCAAGTTACTTTCTACCATCTACATCATCCCCTTCCCAGGTCCAGTATTTTTCTCTGTCAAGGAGCAGGTTGCATACGTGTGGGGAGAGCCATGATATTTAGAGTTAGACAGACCTGGGCTTGAAGGACTTAACTCTTTTGAGCCCTATGTAAAATATAGGTACAAATGCCTGCTTTGTGGAGAGAGACTTTCTAAGATTTCTCACACTCAGCAGCTCTTGGTTTACATTAGACATTCCTCCTTTGGGTGCTCATCAATTTTGACTTCCTCAAGGTTTGTGTGTCTGTGGACTGAGGATGGAGACAGCATGTATGGTTTTGGTTAACCTCTTCTCAGATACCTGCAATACAGGAGTGTCGGATTGAGGTATCTATGGTCAGGCTGTGCTATGGTCATTGGTAGATAACGGGCTTGCTCCTGCCACATTCTGAGAACCTGTGGTGCCCATTTGCCTTGAGACTCCTGCTGATGCTAGCTAGCTGTCCCCACAGTAGGCCATCCCTGTCAGCCCTAAGGTCTCAGGGTTCCTTAGCCCCATGATAAAATCTCTGCAGATTTACCTTGGAGAGCAGAAGCTATCAATCCCACATAGCTTGCCATATACATTAATACAACTAACTAATAATATGGTAGTGTCTTTATCTACTTGACTTTACAATTTCAGGGAATTCTTCCCAGGAAGATAAAGCTGCAAATAACTTTATTCTTCATTTCGGAACTGCGCCCAAACCCCAAATCTATTTAAATGGACATCAGAGCAGTCAATTTTCAATAGATCGCGTCAAACAGCTCTTTGCTCTCCAAGACTCCCTTCAAAATGCTCACCTCTTAACCTGTGTTCAGTAACTGTAAGCCATCATATTACGTAAAAGACTCGATCCCAGTTAGGCACTGACATAGAGAGATCTGTTTTCAACCAGAGCCCCCCAGTATAGATAACCCATGGCTGTCTTTCCCCTTCCAGAAGTGATGTCCTCTTCCTGTGGTAGCCATGAACTCAGTTTCCTCACCCAACAAAAGATTGTGCTTGTGTAAAAGACAAGAAATACACCTGATGTTGTTTCTTTCTTCTCCTTTTCTAAGTAGGCTTCATGACCAACATGGGGCTCATGACCTTGTGATCAAGAGTCACATGCTCTACTGACTGAGCCAGCCAGGCCCCCCTTTCTCGTTTCTCTAATTTCTTCTAGGTTCTCTAAGTCAACACTATATGTCACTATCTTTAAAAAAAAAGATTCCGACTATTATAGTAATCTTTTATTTATTTAAAAATTATTTATTTATTTTGAGAGTGAGAGCGAAAGTGAGAGAGAGAGCATGTGAGCAGGGGAGAGAGAGAATCTTAAGCAGGCTTTCACTGACTGGGGGTTCAATGTCACAAACTGTGAAATCATGACTTGAGCTGAAATCGAGAATTGGATGTCTAACCAAATGAGCCACCAGGCACTCATATAGTGATCTTTTAAATCAGAATTTGATTCCGTAGATTGGTTTTTGTAAAAAAAAAAAAAAAAAAAAGTTAAAAATGATTAGATTCTCAGGTTATGCTAACTTATTTGGTACATTTAGGGATTTTAGGGTCTGATTAGCTACTTTGTTTCTTTGTCTGAACACATAAAATTATAATAATTCTCAAATGTTTTTATAGTTGGAAGATTTCTCCCTCAAACAAACAAAAAGGAGAATTGATTTCTAAGCTGTAGAAAAGGTAAAACGCAGGATATTTTCTTGGACTTTCTTTTTGAACGTTCTTCTGGCTGTTCGCAGAAGGAATGGTCAGACAACACTTTTGGGTAGATGAGTAGTGAAAGCCACACGTGTAACTACATTTTCTAGCAGTTGCATTGAAAATAAGTAAAAAGAAAAGGAAAATTTCATTTTAAAACTACAGTTTATTCAACTCCGTACATCCTAGACGCCTGTATACCTCCTGTGGCACCAGCCATAATTCAGTGCTCAGCCCCGAGTGTTTCGGATGGTGCCGGAAGGGCTGGAAGGCAGAGGCAGGGAAGAGGCAGGAGGGGGAGAGGTTGGCAAGGGAAGCTGCACAGAACAGACGGAACAAAGCAGCTCTTCATGGGCAGGGCTGAGCAGGCGTGATGGGGTAAGCTGCCCTCAGCTGCGCACAAGTTACTTAACCACTTTGTGAATCTTTTCAGAGTGTGTAATGATTACGATTCTTAACTCATGGAGTTGTACTGAGAGTTAAACAATATGTGTGTAGCACTTGAGCAGTTCCTGGTGAACTGAGCACGGAATAAATGTTACACACACACCCACACACGCATGCACGCACACACACTTACAGTTTTGGAGTACTGAAGGAAACAGGCAGCAACAGGCTTTGTGCTTGTCCAGACCCATGCATTACCTTCTGCTCTTCCATGCAAGGAATTTGAATTCACTTTTTATTTACTTTTCAAAATCCTTATGTTACCAAGGAATGATCGCTTTTCTTGTCTCTATTCTTCTCTTTCCCTTTCACCCCCTCCTCCCTCTACTCCTTTTCTCCTTCCTCCGCTGGCTCTGTGGACTATTTACATTTTCCTACTGATGTAGATGACCTGAGGGAGATGGCAAGTACATGTGGGAGAGAATAATGACATTCGGTTTTGCTTTATGTTCGCAGAAGGGCCCAGCGAGGTTGTTGAAAAGGTTTAGAGTTGAGCTCTTAGGTGTAGGGTAATTCAAAACTGACCTGTGTGTGGACCTGCTTACTGCAAAATTGAAGATCCAGATATGGATTCCTGGCTCTGTGTAGGGATGACTTGGGTCTGTTGAACGCTGTTCCCACAGAATACAGACAAAATGATCTGTTGATAACACAAAATGTAGTTTACCCAGGTAGAGTCTCTGCAAAGGGCGAATGTGTGTGTGGTTGTGTGTGGGGGGGCGTTCTGATATAAGGAAGACTTTTTAATTGGAATGTGGTGGATTCATGACATAACGGTTTGGAAGAGATGCAACGCCAAAGCCTGGTCAGAGCAAGTCTCGAAGAGAGAAGAATATTTTGGGCTGGGTACTGTCCTGAGCCGGGAATTTACTCTGAGAATACCTTGAGCCGTTCCTGTTCAGATCAATGTATTGTGAAGAAGTTCCTGGAACTAATAATGGAAATATTTTCAATTTTTCTTCCTGGGCAGAAATTTCCTGGAACAGTAAACTCATGTTAATGGCCACAGTCCAATAGTAGAGACATGTCAGAGAAGACAGCACACTATGGCCGAGCACAGCCCCCTGTGTGAGGGGAGATGTACTGGTCCTTGAAAGTTTTCTTCTTTATATTTGAAATGCAAGTACATCAGTCTTGGAAATAAATATTTAGAAAGGTTTCCAATGGTTAAAAGTTTGATCCTTTAAAAGCATTATTAAGGTGTCAAATCCCCAAAGTGTCATTCTTCAAATTATCTAGCTCATATATTCGGACTCCAGATTTCATCTCAAACCGAATAAGGTAATCAGTCACAGAAGAAAAATGGCTGTATTTATATATGATAATACATGGTTGAGTGGAAAATTGTAGAACAGCAGCTGTTTCTTAGGATCAGGGAACTTCACATTCTCTATGTTTTTCAATATTTAATAGCTGGTAAAGGTCAGTACACAGTGTCCTTTTATTTGTCAGAGGTCAATCCAAAACTGTCGAGCATACACAAAGCAGCTAGTGACAGAACACAATAATTATGTTGTTTTGCCCTAAAAAATGAGTTTTTATATTTTCTTTATTTTTTTTGGCTGTTATTACAATGCATATTAAGATTTTCAATCCCAATTCATCAAGTAAATTGTTAAAGTGTCATATTTTTATGATATGACTTTACCAGAAAAATACATCTTAAGAGTGTGACTTAAATGTGAAAATGATGCTTCTTTGAACAACTTTATTTGGAGTGGTAATTAAGATGACCGCCTCTGGCCCGAGACTGTGACTTGCGGTGGGAAGGGTGGCGGCCTGTGAGCGTGGGGTTGGCTGGAGACAGTAATGGCAGTCTGCAGAGGGGACAAGAGCTGCTCCCTGGGCCAGAGTCGGGCTGGATCCTGATGCTGGTACTTATCTCTGGCGCCTCAAGCAAACTCTTTATCTCATCTGAGCCTCAGTTTCTATCTGTATAATGTTGATCACGATACCCATTTCCTGTGTTTCTGTGAAGTGTAAGAGAGCCAGCCTGGGGACTCGGGTGTACCAGGAGGCACTCAGTAATGGTTGGTAGGCATTGTTAGCACGTGAAGACCGAGGAATACTGGACGTGTCTAGGCTCTAGCATGCATCTTCATTGTTAAATTCTTGTTTAAAAATGGAGAGGTGGCATCTGTCAAGGAACTAGACTGATTCCCACGGACAGGACCTTCAAAAGGTTAGAAAGAGGTCGAACCCTGTCTCTATCTTTTCCCAGTCTTCTGGTCTTGGGCAAGTTACTCACTTTCCTGAGCACCAGTTTCCTCTCAGTTTAACTGGACAGGGTGATATTTACTCTGTGAATCTGCTTGAGGATTTCATGAGACACAGTATCCAAGGCTCCACTGATTGTGTCTGACAGGGTAGACAGCTATTAGCCAATTAGATCTGCTTACTTTATAATTATCTGCTGAATAATGAGAGGAAATGTCAGGGTCCTCTTCCCAGACCACACTAAAATGGTCATAATGTGTGGAAAGAGATGTAGAAAACATTAGTTTTGTGAATACCAAGAAATCATTTATGTATCATCGCAAGTTTCATTTCTAAAACTTTTTCTAGTGAGGCAAATCAAAGATTCATTCAAGTCCTCTCGCTTCATCCAGGACATTGGTTCAAGTGGAAGCGCTTGAGTTCTGTGTCTGCAGCCCCCAGCACCTTTCACGGGATGGCGAGAACAGTCTCTATGCAGTAGCTGAAGGCAAGCACCTCAATGCTCACTGTCACTTGTTGCGTCCTGTTCTCCCGAGCAGCAAAAGCACAGCACTGAGCATACTTCCCTGGCTTCGATGGAGAAAGTATTAACTGTGTGAACAGTTACCTCCGGCAGAAATGTGACCCTGCCATTCTCTGGTCCTAAAGCTTCTGTTTGGCATTCCGGAGTCTGCTCTTGGAAATTAGCACCTCTCAAGGTGGCCTCGTACAGTGTGGCCCCGTCGGGCACTTACCTGGGCTTCTTGCCTCCTACCTTCTCACTCCTCACGACTCTTTTTGATCTTTTCATTACCTTAGGCTGCTCTGTTGACAATCTGTCTCGCCAGCATGCCTCCGCACATTTGGTTCCCGCCGCTGCAATGTCTTTCTGCAAACCTGCCCAGCACCCTTGTGAGCAGCACTTTTCCAGGACATGAATTCGTGAGGGACCTCTTCACAGTTTCCACAGGAGTCTGCACGCACTCACCTCGGTGTCCCTCACTGGGCTGATGGGCGTGGAGGCCAGGAAGCGGGGCCCGCATAAATGTCCTCCGGCCTCTGACGTGTGAATGTATGCGGCCAGCGCAGCCCTCTCTTATTTCCCATAGGACTGTACCCCCTTCTGACATGGTGAGCGACAGGGCCACAGACACCAGTTACCGATGTAAAATCCCGGTCCGGGCACGGTGCACCTGCTGTGGAAGGGGAGCTGAGGGCACGGCCACGCAGATTCCCATCTGGTGGTCTGTTTTCACAAGGTGTCTCATGTGCCCATTTGAGAGGAATAAACTTGGTGCCTCAAAGCAGGCTATGTCGTTCACCAACTGCTCCGTGCCCACCCCCACCCCGCGAGGTCCGCCCAGGTCCAGCCCGGGCGTGCCTCTGGGAGTCTCTCTAGACTTCTCCTCAGTCAATGCTGCTCCATTACATGGGCCACGTGGGCTTTACCACATGCAGGGTAAATGCCAACGCGTCCTACAGATGTGTAAAGCTGGGCAGACACTGGACAATTAAATGAAGCTGACGGCAGGAAGAACACAGAAGCAAAGGAGATGCTGTCAAGAGCCAAGCATTACTTGCCTTTAACTTGAGTTCAGCTGGCTTGAATGAGTAAAGAGATATATTCAGTAATTCAAAGCAGTTGTGGAATTTTCAGGGTGGGGCCGATGGCTTACTGCTCACTAGGTACAGGGTAAGTCGCTGTTAGCGCCAGGGAAAGTGTCCCCTGCACGGGAGGCATCGCTGCCCCACAGGCGTGTCCAGAACCGCAGGCCGAGACAACTTCGCAATCGGCAAAAACTCCTGCCCACTTGGGAGGAAATAGTAAGGCAAGCGGCCTGGCTGGGCACCACGGAAATGCATCAGGACTGCGGACTGGGCGCCGGTCTGCCTCAGCGGAGCCCCCGGGGACAGCCCCGCTCGGAATGGCGACAGTGGGCTCTCGCTCGTGGTCGGAGAGAGATGACAGCGAAACTCATTATCAATATTTATTTCCTACCATCCACCAAATGTACAGCACTGAACACAATTTTGTTGCTTTGATGTAAGAAATATTAATCGTTTGAAGAAACAGTATACAAACAAACTACTTCAAATAAAAAAAATGCATACAGCATTGCCTTTTTGTTGTTTACAAAAGACCCAGTGTACGGTATCTATCATTAACATAGTTGAAAGGAAAAAAATCAGTGCACGTTACAAAACACATCAAGTACAAAGGAGGCAAATAAATACAAACATACTCCACAAAACGTCCTGCTCAAACTAGGCCAACACAAATAAATTACCCCGAAGTCATAGTAAATTATAGTAATAAATACATAGGTTGGTAAGAGATTTCTTTTAAATTAAATAAAATATATAACAAACTTGTTAAAATATTTAGCAAATTAAACTTTCGTCTTTGTAATAAGTGAACTCATTTGTATGCATCTATCGTGTACTGTATAGCAAAATGTTTGCAAGTACATAACTTTAATAGAAAATTTTGTTTGGCGTCCCATTTATAATAGATAGCACATATGGTAGCTCTTTTTTTAAATTGATTTTTAAATAAACACCGTTCCTACCTAAGAACAGACATCTCATTTTCACTAAACTAAGATTCGAGGGTTCAAATGAACCCCAATCGGAAGATAAGCCCCACTTAGCACACAACAATGACCACAGCGTCATGGGAGTGGAATTAGTGCGGATATCACTCTGAGTTTGTGCAGGGACAGTAATCACAGTGGACTCTATCAAGCCTGTGAGTGCCATCACATTCAACCTACATATCCATGAGGCTAATAAAAAATAAACACTTTTGTTATAGCACAGAAAATTAAGCCCACACTAAGTTCAAGTGTCCATTTACACGGAGGCACATTGCACACGAGGTGTGTGTGCACACCAAAAAGGCAGTTTAGCTGGTTGTCTATACCTTTTTCTTAAAAAAAATAAATATAAAAAAACCTTTGAAACAATGCTTAACTACTTTACAATCCCTGAAATAGACATTGCCTTTACTATAGCAACTACTAAACTCTGACCCATCCGGAAGTTCAAGATCGCGGGCTCAATTTCAGGTGTGTGTGAGTGTATGTGAGTGTGTGCACCTGTGGGTGTGTGTACACTTTGTAGCGATTGTGGTCCTATGCAAAGGTTTGTATCGAATCGAAAGTTTTCCTGTTGCCTAAGAGGGGTTTAGACAATGTCGCCAGTGTTCTAAGCAATTACTCAGATGGGAGTAATGTTTCTTCATGTGTTACTATATTTTCCGATTCCTTTCTAGTCCACCCAGTAAGATAAATGCTATTTCAGGGGATATGGTATCTACAAAAATTTTCCATTTGGATGTGTTTGTGTTTGCTAAGTACAAATCTACATCAATATTGTCACTTGTATATTGTACCAACATATGGCAGGGAAGCCTGGCTGGTCACATCAAGTCTTGTTTCTCATCTTGGGATAAGAGTTGCCAACTATCTGATATGACTTGAAAAACAAACAGACAAATCTGCATCACTAAAAAAGCTTATGTTTCTTTAAAACATGTCAAATAAATAATTCATATTAACTCAAACCGTACAGCCAAGTGGAATACTTTGCTGATTGCTATATTTAATTATTGCTAACAAATTCTGAACACGCTGTTTTCCAGGACAACTGTGCTTCAGTGAGTGCGCACTTCCCACTAGTGGGCGCTCTTTATCTTTTTATTTCTTCCCCGCACCTCACGGCAAGCCCGTTTACAAATCCCAAAGCCAGTGAAAGGGAGGAAAAGAAGTGTGCAATAAAAATCAAACTGGACCATAGTGCAGTCCTTCGCCGAGGATCTCCTTCTTACTTTTTTGTTTTCTCATTTAAACCCAGCAAGATACATGATTTGAGAAGAGCCTTTCTAGTTAAATCCTATCGGAAAATAAATTAATAAATACACATGTAAAAATATGGCAGACTTCAAAATGCAGTGAAAAGATAAAAAACTCTTTGATTAGAAATAAATAAAATATAAAAATGTCACATTTATTTTACATATACTTTACAAAAAAACCAACAACAACCCAAAAGAGTGCAATGAAGAAATAAAATAAAAACATATGAAAATAAATAAGATCTAATATTTGACTGCATTGCTTTTAATCCAAAAAGTCTATCATAGTTTTTCTTTCCTTTCTACGTCAGCTGGGGTGGGGGGGTTTAGTGCAATGTTGCAATTGTAAATGCAGTGCGGCCACCCACGTGCCTCAGCAGCACAGGAGTCCCTTCCAGATCCGTCTGTCCTATTGCAGTTTGCGGTTCCCGTGGCCCGGCGTGCTGGGGTCCTACACGTGGATGCCCTTCACTGCTTGTTTGATACTTTCCAGCAGCGCCTTGCACTCCGGGGACGAGTCCGGTTCCAGATTGCTGTACATGTCTGTCAGTGTATTTACATAGGCTTCGAAATTCTGCTCGCTGATAGGTCCCTAAAGGAAGACGAAGCACATCGAACGGATCAGAGTGACTCAGGCTGGGGCTAAAGGAGGACCAAAGAACACAAAGAGTTTCAGTGGCTCCAGGGTCTGGGAGGAAAGTGAAGGAGCCCCAAGGCTGTGGGGGTTTGAGGAGATGGACAGACAGGGAGGATGCTGGGACTCAGTCTTGACCCCATGAATGGGCTTGTGTGACGGACTGTATTTTGTGGTCGATCTGGAGCCACAGGTGGTAGGTGTCGAGCTCCTGGGCCGGACCCCTCAAAGCTGCACCACTTCTCGGGAGGCGCAACCTCAGCCTCCACCGCACACCCTCAGCGCGGCACAGACGTCCTGTGTGCAGAGGGTCAGTGTCCGAGAGGCTGTGCAGGAACGTTTTGCTTGAACCAGGGAGCTCCTTTGCCAGCCCTGGGCTGGAACTTTGGGCTGTTAAGATTGGAGCGAGTTGTTCCTAAACCAGGTGGAAATTTTTCCCTTTTCATTCTCAGACACTTTCTTTGGTCTGTTTTTCCCTTGCACCATCACTGGAATATACTTTTTTATTTCTCTGTCTCTTTTCTAGGTAGCATATCAGATTCGCAAAGTCAGGATCTGCTTCTCCCTCATCCTATTTGCCCAATGTGGTGCTTCATACAGTGGTCACTTGTACATGTGAGTCACATGTGTGCCTGAAGGGGAATGCATGACACCGAGGCAATGCCATGAACCGCTGCCTCGTGCCTCCGTTTCCCCACATTTTAAAAAACGTGTGACATGTGTTTTACTTGTGTCACAAAATGCTTGGAAGAAAGGACTTTTAAAAGGTCTAACTATGGGGCGCCTGGGTAGCTCAGTTGGTTAAACATCCTACTTTGGCTCAGGTCATGAGCTCATGGTTGGTGAGTTTGAGACCCGTGTGCGGCTCAGAGCCTGGAGCCTGCTTCAGATTCTGTGTCTCCTCTCTCTCTCCTCGCCCTCTTGCACTCCATCTCTCTCTCTCTCTCTCTCTCTCAAAGGTAAATAAAACATAAAAAATGGTCTAAATACTATAATATAAAGGATATGTTGTTATTGATGCTATTTAGAAGACAGGCTTGCTAAATCTGAAGGTTATTTTGTTGTACTGAGCAAAGTGCTGATTGGTTGACTGATGTTTAGGTAATTCATTGTCAAGTCGGCTGACTTACAATGTATACAGTGTGCTCTGGGCTCTAAACGTAGATTCCCATGATGCATCACTTCCATACAACACCCAGGGCTCATCTGGACAGGCGCCCTCCTCAGTGCCCATCCCCCCACCCCTTCCACCCTGTTTGTTCTCTGTATTTCAAAGTCTCTTACTGTTTTTTTTTCTTTCCCTTCCCCCATGGTCCTCTGTTAAGTTTCTCAACTTCCACATATGAGTGAAAACATCTGATATCTGTCTTTCTCTGACTGCCTTACTCTAGCAATGTACTGATTGAACTTCTGAATGTTATCTAACAATGGTTTCCTGCTCCCTTTTGGTTTGCCCTGTGTGCCATGTGGTTCTGGGAGAGTTTGCAACTACGACCCTGGAGGCCGGGAGTGGGGGGACGGGTAACGGCCACACAGTGAAGCCCGGTTCACCTGGCTCTGGACACCTGATCAAATCACACAAACTCTCGGAGCTTTGATTTCTTTAGCTACAGAGTGGGGATGCCAAGCCTGGGTCTTCGGTGTGTGTGTGTGAGAACATTTAGTGTAATCAGCCCTAAATCTCACCACTAGAATGCATTGTAGACAGCTACACGGGGCTCACGTTCCCTTGTATGGTAATGATTATTTTTACGACACTTGCGAAGGAAAAAATAGTACTGAATACAAGCTCCAAGTAGGAATTAAACAGACATTCATAAATAATATTATAATAATATCCAATAATTTACCTTAATATTGGCCATAAAGTAATAATTTATTTTCCTTTGTGTTCTTTATTATAACTTTATTGATTTTTTTATTGTCAAGAGACACATTTGGAATTGAAGCTGGAAAGTTGGCTAAATTGGAGGATTTATTGCTTTCAGGAAACCCAACCATGTTTTGTCACTAACTCTCTGCTTCTTTAAATCATTCTATACATAAAGTTTGCAGCTTTAAAAACGAGGTTCTAAAAACGCATGCATTAATGAAGTTAAGAGCGTTCGACAATACAATCTCTCTTCCAATGGGTGTTATATTTACGAAAATGTGATAGAAACTAGGTATCTATGAATTTTAAATAGTTGCCAAAACTCAAATACATGTTTAGATTTTGAAACGATGCCTTGCTCACTTTTTTATTTCATAGGAGAACTTCTTCATACTTAGTAGGGAAAAACCCAGCAAGTTAAAAAAACTCCCCCCCCCCCCCTTAGGTTCTTGAGGTAGGTGGATGGCATACGCTTTCTGTTTGGAAGCAAACTTTTCGTGAGGGAGCCCTGGCCTCCAACATTCATCTTATATGATAAAGTGAGATTTAAATGCCCCCACCGCTTTAAATGACTCCGACAAGATGAAAAAAAAACAAAAACAAAAACCCTTGGCCTTAAGATAAGTTAGCTTCGGGCTGGGTCCCGGTCCGGGGTGGGGGTGGGGGTGTTGTCGGGGGGCCGTGGGGAGCCCTGGTGGCGCCTGCGCACAGGCGCGGTGGCGGAGCAGCAGGGGCCGCCTCGGACTCACCATCTGCGGGAGCTGGATGTCCGCAAGGCTGGAGATGAGGGCTTGGCTCAGGCCCGCCAGCTCCTTCAGCAGGCTTTCGTTGTTCTGCTCTATGAGCTTGTTCTCCTCCTCTATGGTCTTCAGGTTGCTCTCCATCGATGTGATCTGAAACGGAAACGACTTGGGACCATGAGCGGCTGATCTGGACAAGCACCAAAGGCCTCCCTCCGGAGGAGAGGCACCTGCTGAACCCAACTGCCGAGGAATGCGTGCTCCGCAACTTTCCCTCGTAAAACCGCAGCCCATCTCGTTACTCCAGGTTTGGGGATCACACTCCCAGGTTTACAGCGTTAGCCTGGGCCTCCCCCAGGAGTTACAAATCCCACATATCCACGAGGCTGTGTGGTGGCTGTCCCCAGGCCCCCAGGTGCTTCCTCCAACCTGCTCCCGTCCTTGCCTACCCACACGGTAGGACTGAACACCCCTCCGATCTTCGAGGGATCCCTGAAGTCTCTCTTTCTCTCCCACGTCCCACCTGCTGGGCTCCTCCTTCACAATATCCAAGATGGACGCTGCCCCCCCCCTCCCCCGCACTGCCCGCACTGCCCGCACCCGGGTCCAGCTGCCCGGCGGGCTGTGGAGGCCTTCCCATGGGCAGCCCTGCACCTGCCTTGGCCCCATGCAACCTCTTCTTGGCCCGTCTTCGACAGTTACCAATACAAGTCTCTTCAGATGTAAGTCAGAATATAGATCAAATGTGATTGATACACTGATCGATATTGGCTCAAAACCCCATAATGGTTCTGCATTAAAACTCAAGGTCTTTCAACGGGCCTGGGATTCTCCATGGGTCCCCTCTCCTGGGATTTCCCCCTTGATCGCTCACCTGCATGGGCTCACTCTGCTGTTTCTCGGAACTCTGGGCCTTCTCAAGACTTAGGGTTTTTGCATTTGTGGTTCTTACAGTTTGAAACGCTCTGTCCCCACACCTGTTTGACCCCATCCCTCAGCTTCTCAAGTCTTTGCCAACTTTTTCCTTCTTCCCGAGGCCCAGACTGAACTCGGGCACTTCTCCCTGTCCCCTGTATCACACAATGTAATTTGTCTTATCATGTTTTTGTTATTATCTATCCCCCCTTCTAGACTTGAAGCTCGCTGGGGGCAGAGGCGTTTGCTCTTTCACAAATGATTCTCGAGAGGAGCCCACGATTTGTAAACGAATGCCTCGAGCTCTTTTGTACACCTGCTTGCCAGAAAGATTATAACCCTGGTCACGGTGGGTAAGGAAACCAAACCTGCATTTCAGAAGGACTGAAACCTTCCGTCTTCAGCTGCCACGAGTGAGGACTTCTGAGAGTCAGTGACCAGAGAGGTCCCCAGACTTGTGTTTCAGGAGAGGACTGAAGCAGGAAAGAAACTTCTGCCCAGGCTTTGTCTCCTTATTCTTATCCCTCTGCCTTGCTGCAATACAGCCACTATTTGTGTTAGGAAAAAAAAAAATCCTGGGCTGAACTTCTAATTTCCATTTGGACACATGTAGTCGGGGTGGTGCAGACATTACACAGGAGAATACAGAACTGAGAAGTTTCTTGGGTTTTTCAATAAAGAATCTGCCCAGGAAAATCTCCAAAAAGACCCGTTTCTAACAAACACAGGTTGAGAGGTATTCCAGAAAAAAGTAATTGTGGAAAAGTAATTGATCTGTTTTATTTGGGTTTTGAATAAAACTGAGGATTCTCATATCTTTTCTTGACAATTTTTCTAAAGCACCATTTGGGCCTCAGGACTCTAATTACTGGATGGTTGGGTTTTTTGCTTCTAAATCCCTTAAAGCACCCCAGGTAAGTACAGGGATAGCTTTGCCTCCAGCGACCACACCCCTGGTGTCCCGGAGGGATCTACATGCGCACCCAAGCTTTACAATGATGGGATCACCCAGACGGGCTCAATATAGTTATGTTAAGATAACAGTTTATCTTTTATCACAGGGTTTAACAGTTCAGTGTTCTGCCCCCCTAAGACAAGGAATAGCGTTCAGTTGTTTCCTGCTTTTACCTGTGTCTGGAGTTTCATCATATCTGCTTCAATTTTAAGGTTGGACTCATTCAGTTCCTTTATTTCTTCATCCAAATGCCGAATTTCTTCATCACTTTCTATACCTACAAAAAGTCAGACCCTCTGAGTGCAAACAGAAGTGTGACACAGTGACAGTAAGAGTCATATTATGTTGAGTTTGTGGTTTGCTAAGGGAAAATGAGACGTTAATTTGAAATGTTGAATTTTTACCCTGACCCATATCCAAGATTTTAAGAGTCGGTTAAAGAGATGCAAGATGGAATTTCTTTGTAAGATGAAGAAGTAGGAAAGTACTTTTTCCACTTTTCTCCATTTAATGTAGCGCTGGTATGTTCCAGGTATGATGTTGGACTGCAAATAATTTCTCATGTAAACTTCATGGCAAGCCATGGGGCATGTTCCATTATACCCTGGTCACAGATGAAGACACTGAGTCCTAGCAAGGCTGAATGAGGCCACCCTCATTACCGATGGAGGCTGTGTAACCTGCGGTTTCCACACTAAAAGGCAGAGTGGGGAACACATCCCAGAGCCCGTGCGTCCTCTCATATACAATGATGCGCAGTTACGGTGTGAATTATGCTGATTATTATATATTTATTACCTGTGTGGGACCTGAGAACCACTGCTGGAGGCAGAGCTGGGGTGCTGGCAGGAGGCTTAGAGATCAGGGACACAGAATTTGGGTTCCTTACCTGGAGCTGGATAAAGAGCAAGGCAATCTACGAGAAGGACCAGGGGCTTTGGAGTTGAAATGCTGGCCTTGACTCTTGCTCTCGAACCTGTATAACTTACAAAAGTTCTCCGTAGCCCCGTTTTCTCATCAACAAAATAAGCATAAAATCTATGTTGTGAGAATCAGTGCAAGAAATTATAAAGTGCTGAATGTATCGTAGGTTCCCAATGAACAGGGTTTTTTCCTATCACTATTTTATAGAAGGAATATGAGTGCATTTTACGTATTTTTAAAAGCTGGGGATGGTAGCTCATGTTAAAGAAGCAGGTAAGTAAGGTGATTTTAACAGTCCTGATAATGAGTCTAAGCCAAAGAGATGACAGTTAAGAGGGACACACGGAGGGGCACGTGGGTGGCCCAGTCGGTTAAGCCTCTGGCTTCAGCTCAGGTCATGATCTTGCAGTTCGTGCTTTGAGCTCCATCTTGGGCTCTGTGCTGACAGCTCAGAGCCTGGAGCCTGCTTCCGATTCTGTGTCTCCTTCTCTCTCTCTGCCCCTCCCCTGCTCATTCTCTCTCTCTCTTTCTCAAGTATAAATAAACATTAAAAAGAAAAGAGGTATACATGTAAGTTTCTGCATTTAGATTTAATAGGCTTGAACTTATGAAAGCAAGGACAAGCAAACTGACCATCTGTGGGAGACACTTCTAGCCTCTTCTAGTGTCCTGGGGTTATTGCACTGGAGAGCAGTTCATTGTCCCCCTGTAGGTAAACTTCACATGCTCTATGACCCAGCAATTCTATTCCCAGGCACACGTCTGAGACAAATGGCTGCACGTGTGTGGCACGCATGAAATGTCCGTGACACATTCACAAAAGCCCAAGCCGGTAACACACTGCATGCCCGCCAAGAACAACGTGAACAACTCTTACGATATAATGTTAAAAAACAACAGCAAGCCATAAGCCGTGAAAGTTTCCAAAAGCATGATTAAACAAGCGGCTGTTTTGTGGGCACTTATTGCTTTATTATAAGTAATTACCTAAATAAAAATGGGCCATGCATGTACCAATGAAGAGAGTAGGTCACAAGATTGATCTAATACTGGGCCCTGAGATTCCCTGAGATTCAATAAAGAAGAAAAGTGAGCCAACCACTAAGATCTAGGCAGTTTAGTACCTAGATCATTTGGAACATGAGTCAACAGTGTGACACAGCTCCTACGGAAACGATAAACCATTACCCAGGACCACAGTAATGGCTCTCTAATAGCCAGGACATGGGACTCAGGATTTATTCTGAACTGGCGGGCCGCGTCTGCAGACCTGTATTGCATTCTGAGCACCACGTTTTATTGGTTGTTATCCTAGACAACTGGGACTGAAATACTTGTTTTGGACAACACCAGGGAGCATAGATTAACAATTAAACAGGGGGGCACCTGGATAGCTCAGTCGGTTGAGTGCCTGACTTTGGCTCAGGTCGTGATCTCCTGGTTCAGGAGTTCGAGCCCCACATCGGCTGCTGTCAGCCTGTCAGCACAGAGCCCGGTTCAGAGCCTCTGTTCCCCTCTCTCTGCCCCATCCCCACTTGCACTCTCCCCAAAATAAATAAATACAAAAAGACCAAACAGGTATTTTGAGTGCAATAAGCACTGGGCATTTTTCTGATTTACGCAAATGAAAACTTCTATTGCTGTATTTCTTTGTGCAGTTGTTTTCCCTCTCTGTCTCTTTGGAATAAAATTCCACTTCAGAAAATGGTAAAAGATGGTAAAAGATAAAGATGAGGACCTATGAAAGAAACAAGCAGGGTGCTTTGAGAACCCCCACTGGGGAAGCCTCTTTTAATCTGAGGCTTCACTGATACAAAGAAGGCAGGCACGTGACCAGCTTGGGGTTGGGTTGGGGTGAGGGTCCCAGGGGACAGAGCAGGAAGCACAGAGGCCTGGTGTGGAAGGCAATGACCAGGTCTGCTCCCCGGACTGGAAGGCCCTCGGGAGTGAACACACAGTTCACAGTTCACAGAGTGTATTCTCAGGCAATGGAAGCCGTGAACAATTTTAAGCAGGGGAGTCGATGTGAGCCGGTTGGCCTTTCAGAAGCACAACTCCCTTCTGAGTAGAGAATGAGGGGAAAGGGAGACAGGGTAAAAACCAGTGGACTGGTCATGAGATTATCACTGGGGTCCTGGCTGTCTGATGGCCCTTTGCCCCATGGCAGTGGAAGTAGGGGTAACAGAAGTGCGCTCAACATGAAGCTTGCAGGTAGGATCTGCAATGCTTGTGACGGACGGAAGGAAGGGACGAGTGCACAGAGGACTCAGGGAAGACTGTTTCTGCTCAAGCAACTAGTGGCATTCCTGGGACGAGGAAGGCTAGCAGAACGGCAGCTTCAGCAGGAAGATCAGGAGTTTTATTTTGGCTTTTAAGTCATGGATGCTTGTGAGAAGACTCTGACAGCCTGAGTTCTTGGGTTCTGAGATCTAATTAGGATTGCTTTCCCCTGGCATCCAATGAGAGTGAGGACACTCAGGCCCCTTGATCAAGATGGGGCCATTTGGAAGATGCCTAATAACGAAAGGTACCTGGACGCCTATGGGGAAGGTAAGAGTATGAGACAAGATCTCAGAAAAGGAACATTGTGACATAATAGTGTAAGTTCTCCATAATTCTATAAATTCTATAAATCCATAAATTCTCATGCAACTAATAAATATGTGAAGTAATGTTTTCATTATGATTTCTGGGATTTGGGGAGATATTTTGTTTTATTTTGGGGGGAGATATTTCAGTCAATCTCTTTGTAATTTTTTCCCCATGAATACATTATTTATTTCTATAGATCTATTTATCTGGCCATCTCCTCTCCGTACATACCATCTTTAAGAGTCTCCACCACTGAGTGGAGCTTAGAGGCGATCACAGATGAATTTCACACCTGCACTTGTGAATATGAACTCATTGGATTCTCTTAAGGATTCCATGCAGTAGACACACTTATTATCTCATTTTGGGAGCGGGGGAAACCAAGAATGAAAAGTAAGCAGTAGAGCTGGGATTCAAAACACAAACTCTCTCATTCAAGAATATGTTTTCTCAATCATTATGGTGCTACCTTTAACATGGATATTAAATCTGTTTTTGAAAGTATCAATAAAATGTGTGCACTGATGTTCTTTGCCAGATACACACACAACAGAATGTAGAGTGGAAGTGGGGTTGTGGGTTAGCCCAGCCATGTATCGTTGACCAAGGAAGCCATATAGAATTCCACTAAGGATTCTGCAGAACCATTCAGTGGCCCTGTTTCTTTATACGGTGCACCTGTTTAAAAGCGAGGGCAGATGCTTTCATTGTTTAAGTCTATCCCTAATATGCAGAACTAGGAATTACATTATTTATAATGATATTTTATATTATGTATAAACTTATAAGGGATGCATATACTTGTACCCAGCAGATGTACTCAAATTATAAGGGGCTTTAAGTGTTTAATAGAGGTTTATCCAGAAAAGAATGATGTCTAACAATATTTAAAACATGGTACTCTGCCACATGGAAAGAACTAGAAGGGCCTACTAAATATAAGAAGATATATGTTGGTCACCATCATAACTTATACTTGTTCCACAAAGAATAGAAAGGCAAGCGTTTGTTCATATGCAGACATTGTAATTTCATTATCAAGCACTAGTAATGGTCTTTAAAAAAATCAGTGTGGCAATTTAAGTATTGCAAAGGCAGAGAACTAAAGATTAACTTTTCTAAAATGAATGTAAATATTTTGGTGTAGACCCTCCATGTCTTAACTAGTTTGTAGGTAAGATGCTCCTGACATGTTATGTAACCCGACCAATTTGCCTGAATGACTTGTACCCAGCTTAACCTAATACAGCCCACCAAGAAGGTGAAATTCATATGCACCATCTGGTTTACTGCAATTTGACTTTCTCTTTAGGACCTAGAGAGTGTTGGGTTACACCTGCTTTATAAATCAGCCAGGGAACCATGAACGTGGTCAAGCTGTAAGGTAGGAGACTATGGGACAGTCCCCCATTGTTACAGAAGACCTCAAATGACTTTGTGTCCTCCCTGACCCTCTGTTGACAACTGACTTGAACTAGCATCAGCTGATGAATGAACATCAGCCCTTAGCTCCTTAAATTACAGAAACGTGCCATTTTCCAGTTCCCTGGCCCATTTAGACTAAATGCATATCAGACACTTGTCAATGTATTCTAGCCCTCTTGCTGCTGCCTCGTGTCCTTTGAAAGTTCTGTTGAAGATGCTCAATGTATATAGCACCCTCTGAAGGATGTGCATGCGGTCCAGCAGCTCCCTGGTCTCTATGGCCATCCCCGGGGGGGTGGGGGTGGGGGGTGGACAGCCCAGCAGAGCTGTGGGCCTGGCCCACCTCTTCCCAGTGCCCTGCGAAGCTTCACTGTAATTTGCTGTAGAGCCAGCAGCTGGCCATCTTGTTCTCATCTGTTAGGAGCAGGCTGCGACTTCTGTTACCTTCACTGTTCACGGTGCTGCTACGTTCTTATAATGAAGATTCATAGGAAGGAGTTCCTTCACGCACTCATTTCCAGAGACAGTTTGTTCCAAATTGACTTACTGACAGTGTGATTCTCATAGTGATCATATTCTTAAAACGCCGGAAGTCAAGTCTGAGATCCCTTTTTACCCAGTGGAGTGGCTTGCCCCACCGCGCCTCCTTACCTTTGATCTCTTTTTGCCTCATGTTTTGAATTATTTTCTAAGTAGCTTTTTAAAAATGTAGCCTTGCACTCCCTCTCATTTAAATACTGTTTGAAATAAGGGAACGTGTAAATAAATAAATAATAAATTGTGCCCGTTTCATAGAAAATGTGCTAAGAGGCAGTTGAGAAGTGAGGAGTGTTTCTAAAGAACAGTGAAGACATCTGGAGAAACACTTTCACTAAGCATCTGGACGTGGGAGAGAATGGCGGGCATCTGCACCCCCAGCACTTGTGTTCCTCCTCCAGGGGCACGCTGATCCCTTCGAGGAAGGAAGAAGGTCCCCAAGGGGCCACTTGAAGTAATGCACCTGACGGCAGGTGAAAGCCTCAGCAGGGAAAGAGGAAGCTCAAAAGTCTTCCCCTCCTTTTAAGACATAGTACACGGGGGCGCTGGGTGGCTCAGTTGGTCAAGCATCTGACTTTGGCTCAGGTCATGATTTCATGGCTCATGGGTTCGGGCCCTGCATTGGGCTCTGTGCTGCAGCTCAGAGCCTGCTTCTGATTCTGTTTCCCTCTCTCTGCCTCTCCTGTGCTCATGCTCTGCCTCTCTCTCTCTCAAAAATAAATCAATATTAAAAATGTTTTTCTTAATCACACACAAGTTAAAAAGACTGAGCAGTGCTTTTGAAGAAATAAAGTAACGATCACTTCACTCCAGTTACGTGCCAAAGACACGATCGAATAAATCTCCGATGCAAACACTGTTGTTTTGTCATTGTTTCCCGAGAATTTAGAATGATGTTCTAAGGAAACAGCATGTGGCTGAGATAATATTGATGAGAAATCTTGGGAAAAGCGCTCAAGAATCAAAGCGCTTCAAGGATCCCAAGACAGAGCTCAGAAACTGCATCTATTAACTTTGATAAGGCATTGACACTGAGGAAATATAGATACAGATTTGGATATAAATTTAAATCATCCAGATTCACCATAAAAATATTATTCTGAGTATGGAACAAAATTTGAACATTCAAAGATAGATGCCAGGAACTGTATGTCTTGAAATTTGATGGAAGATGTGCACCAGGAACACACACACACGTGTACATGCATGCTAGTGCAAAAGCTGTCGTTTTCAGCCCTGGGGAACAAAAGTTCACCCAGTGTTTCCTAATCCCTTGAATAGCATTGCTTCATTTTCCGTTGAAGATCCTTACTAAGAAGGAAGAAAAAAACTCAAGAAATTATTTTTTAGACGAAGTTATAGTTTTAGTTCAAATTCAAGAAAAGCTTCCTTCTTGTATGTTAAAACTGCACTTCCCATGTGGAGAATAATTTGGCCCGAGGACGCACAGGGGAGGTCCAGCTGAGACCCCGGCGGGGATGGTGGCCTTCGGTTCTGTGCTCTTACCGCCTGTTGCTTTGAGCTTGATGGTCATCAGTTCCTCAGAGACCTTGCCCTTTTTGATGGCTTGTGCATTTAGAGGACATCCAGATAAGCTGTGAACATGAAAATTATACCAGTGTGTGAAATACATATTATTTCTCCCTTTCACATGTATTACTTGTTACAGAAATTAAAATTTTGTATTCCCACTTACTGTCTTTGCGTGCCTACTAATTACATTATAATCTGCAGTCTCTTTGTAGAAATAACATGTAATATCTATGAAAATAAAGGCTAAGGCCCTCAAATAATGTAATAGTGTTTTGTGCTTTAACTCAAAATACAAATAGATACTGCTGATACTATCATTTAATTAATTTTGTTAAAGTTACTATTCTGCATTCATGTAAGTGCCCTTTTTAGTAGTGGTTCCTTTATTTTCTATAAATGTAAAATTGTACATGTGTACTACAAAAAAGAATTGTTCCAAATTAGTCAAAATTCCATGAATAATAAAGAGAATCTAGGTCTTCCTGTTTTTTATATATTGTAGTCTGATTTTTACAGAATGGCTCAGATCCAAATCCAAAATAATATGACCCCAAAATAATAAAATAAACAGGGACATCATATACCATTTGGACATGAGAATGTTTCTAATTTATTCTCTTTTAAAACTTCAATTTTCATTAAAAAATCTCTATCCCGAGAGGAGACTAAAATAAAGCACTATAACGTATTCACAGGCGCCCCCTAGGGGCGGTGTATATTCCTGCAGTGGGGCTTAGCCCTTTTCCTTAATAACTAGCCTCTTCGCCTGCGCCTCCTTTCTTTAATGTCACCTGTTTTATTTAAATTGCACCAAATGATAATGACAACACTGAACAAAACTTGGGTTCTGTAGCACATGCTATAACAACAATTTTTGTTATTTTAAGCAACCATTAATTCTTTTTGCAATTTTGCTGTATTTTTAGAGATACGATTTTTGAATAACATTAAAAATGATCACGATCATCCATTCAAGTATTTTCCCCCCAGGTTTTTGGTTACAATCCATATATGAAATAATCATTTTCTATTTGAACATTAGGACACTTGGCAAAGTGAAAAAATATTTCTGAAGCAAAGGCCTTAATGTCTGTTAAATGAATGTATTTTTAAATGAATTCTAAGTCATTCTATATGAAGATTATGTGGAATATAAAAATAATAGATATGTAATGTTACATATAAAGAGAAGGCCATGTGGTTTGCTAAAATTTGCAAAGCTATGAAAATTTAGCACAGGAAAAGAAAATAATGAAAGAGCACAAACAGAATCATGAACCGGATTTTCCTGTTTTGTAAGCTGCTCGCTGTAAAGTGTGGCCTATACACTTCATTATCTTTTTTTCCCTGGAAAGTTTGTACGTCTGTCTTATTTTATGTCATGTGCTGTGTTCTCAGAAAACTGTCACGAACAAGATTAATATTTAGTGGGTAAGGTGGATTTTGAACGCGACCTGTAGTGCGTCCACTTGTGATGAAATGCTAATGGCTTTTAATAGCTCAGGAAAACTCTGACTCTCGCCTCTGAACAATTGTCTTTGTTCCAGCCACAGGGCGACAAATGCCCGGTTGTGACAGCGGGGAGGAGAGTTAATGACGCTCCCACAGCTCTGTGACTTAGAACGAAAGCATACAGTAAGTTATGAAAGTGAGGATACGGTTTCAAAATGTCTCTTGATATTTTGTATTTTCCAATGTAGTTATATCTTCCAGGGTGTAAGACAGATCTTAAATTTTAAAAAATGGGATAGGAAAAGATGATGAACAGTCGTTTTCCCATTTGAGGATGAACACGCCCTCAACGGGCTTTCCACCTGTCAGGACAGGCAGAGGCTGGTGGGGGCATCTCTGTTGCGGTTTGGGCTCCATGTTGCAAAAGCAGGAAAAATGGCAGGTCAAAATTCTGTCACATATCAGGGCAATTTTAACCTCTATATTCATCTACCTTGTTAAAGTGAAATAGCAGATGATACAATTTATGTGGACATCGCTGTTGATATTAAAACTCTCAAACAAACTACAAAGTTAAGGCACTAAACATGTCATAGAAGTTCTGGCTCTAAAGCTACAACATCCACCTTGTGTGTGTGAGTGTGTGTGTGTGAGTGTGTTTGTGTGTGTGTGATTTAATATAAAATCATTTGTCTTCCCAGACTGCTATTTTTTTCAAAGGACAAGTTTGTCAAGCAAGACTTAAAGCAAGGTTTTAAAATAATTAGTCTGTAAATATTGTGCTGATGTAAATGCACCAGCCAGATTGTTTTCAGCCGTCCTCTAAAGTAAATGTTGTAATCATTTCTGCTTTTTGGAATGTGAGAATGAGCAAAATGACAGGATTTACCTTAGAGAGTGGCTGGGGCAAAGCCGGGTGCGTGAGGCTGGCACTCGGGAAGACTGAGGAGGCTCAGGGCAGGGGCTCTGCTGTCTGGACGCTCTCTGTAAGGGCGATGCCTGAACTCCCCTGTCCTCTTTGCTCAATGGGAGATAATTGCACTACCTCCGTAGCTCACAGAGTTTTGTAAAGGATTAAAGGAATAAAGCACGTAAGGTCCTTACAACGGTGTTCTCTACTGGAACAGAGCGTGCCCTGAATAGATGTTCGCTATTGTCAGCGAGTGGAGAGGCCACCAAACAGCCTCAGGGATTTGAGGGTCAAATACAGAATATATAAAAGTGTATCGTAGGTTAAAATGTGCTATTTCAGCATAGGTCATTCTTGCTTTAATGAATTATTGCGTATATATATATCTATATCTATATATATCTATATAGATATATAGATATAGATATAGATAGATGTCAATATAGTTTTTATGAAAGGGAAAGGGATTCATTTGGGTCAAACACCATTATGTGCCAGGCTGGAAGCTAGGCGGTTTTTCTATTACACTATTTCCTTAAATTCTATGTATAGTAAAGAGAAGCATTCCACTTTAAAGAGAATACCCCAAAGTAAACTCAGTCTCTTGAACCCTTTACGTAGCAAGAGAACTTTCCAGTGAAGAAGAGTGAAATCTGAATTATTCACTAGTCTAAACACTTACTTATTTTCTTTTTCCTAAAAAGTAATATCTTGGCCTTAATCCTGAAGCTTATATTTTTTGACTTATAATTTCCTTTTTCTTATTATGAAATGGGTTATATGTACACAGATACTACGCATTTACGGTTTAAAGAATACTTTCAAGGTGAACACCTTCTGCTGTCAAACATGAAAATAACTTTGATAATTGCCTCTCCTGCCCCCAGAGGTAACCATTGCCTGTAGGTTAATGATGACCTAGCTTTCTAAAATACAATTTTGTTACTTGTTTTTTAACTTTTTGGAAACAGAGTCATGCCACACATATTCATCAGCATTTTTCCCACTCGGCATTGTGTTCTAAAATTCACTCAGGCTTCGCGTTCACTGTCACCAGTGCGTGGCGGTCCCTGTATGCAGATCGCACTGTTCCCTCACGCACTTGACTGTCAGTGGGCATGGGGGTGGTTCCCAGTTTGGACTTAGTAGAGCGATGCTCCCGTAGACATTCTCCCACACGTCTCTGGGCTCCAAGATGCAGGAGACTCTCTGAGGCATAAGCCTCTCAGTTCAGTTTCCGGGTCGGTGGGCGTGTGCATTTGTTCTTTTTCAACTTGACGTCCTGAAGTGATTGGCTCTACCGATTACTCTTCTACCTCGAGTGAGGGTCCCTTCGCCCTCTATCCTCACCAAACCTTGGTGTCGTCATTTAAAACTTCATGATTTTTAAAGATAATTCTGTTGTTGCTGACCGAGGGATGTGCTCTCCACAGGACAGCATGAGTATCTCATTATCAGTGTTAACACGGATATTACAGAGTCCATGATAAGAAAGTAACGCTACTTTGCAGTTAATATGCCGTGAGGCACACCTGATTTGGGACTGTCATTCCTGAATATGAAATAACGATTCAAACTCAGAACAATGTGTGCTGTTGTGAACATGACCGTGCATTTGAAAATCAAAAAAATAAACCACTTAAAACATTTAGGTTTTCTCGATAAGCAGATGTGGCTATGTGTCCACTCAGAACAGCAATTCCTGGGAGGCTTAATTTTCTAATACCACTGATAAGTATCTTTCAAATCAAACAAAATATAGAATGCCCAGCTTTCCTCAATTTGCATACGTCTCACACGCAAAGCATCAGGGCTCACTAAAGCTGCATTGGATGTTAAATCCGCATCATGTGCGGGGTGGTAGGGGCCAGGCAGAGGACTAGACAGGCCCTCCTTGATTAGAGAAGTGTGTAGTGAATCTTCTGGCGTCTTTTCTTTAGGTAGAATGTGAACCAGAAAGCTGGATGAAGATCAGTGTTCCCAACAAAGGACTCCATTGAAATCCACAACACCCAGTGATAAAGGAATTAAGTCATTGTGAAACTATAAAGGGTTTTCTAAATCTCTTTCATCCTGTGGTATACTTAGGAGTCACTGTGTCATTCTCTTTCTGGCTGTTGGGGATGAGTCACATCCCCCCCCGGCGGCAAAATAACTACAATTTGGCCTGAAATTGGGCCGGTTCACGAGAGGGAGGGACATAAATATATAAAGAGAAAGTTTACAATTACACGACATAATAGAGGAAATATCACCACTTGAAATTGAAGCGGACCATTAAAAGACTCAACCATTAAAAAATAGCGGCCTAAGCAAATTTTAGAACACAAAAACCAAATGCAATTTCTACAGCCCTTGAAAACTATGTAGTAAATTTTCAGAAGCAGAGAAAACAGCATTTTTCAATCTTCAAAGTCGTCAAACATCTATCTGGCAAGACTCATTGCAACATCTGAAGTGCTATGATTAACGCACCCACAGAGGGATTCCCCACCTCGACCCAAGCCACTGAGGGGATGCACTGTCACAACGCAACAAAAGACAGAAAACAAACGTTACCTTCTGTGGGTGACAAAAACGTTATTTACATGGCCCAGCCCGTTGCAGCCTGGTAAGGGACAGTGTGGCAGCTCTTGTTTGTTCAGTTTCCAGGAGAGGGGGGCCCCGTTGAGAGGATTCTCCTTCTGTCTCTTGGCAGCCAGGGGACAGCCAGAGGCTGTGCGGTGCGACGTGTATTTACCTGATATGTGACCTTGGCCATCACACCCCATCACAGGGCATCTGGAGAGACACAGCAGAGACATTACCAGCAGGGAGACCCCGGAAAACTCACACGAAGCACTGTAAGTAGGTGAATAAGAAGGCCGCAGAAATTTCAAACTAAATAGATGGCAAGTGGTGAAATTAAGAAGTTTGGAAAGTGTCACTATGACCAGCAAACTAGCCCTGCATTAGCAGTCAAAGTGGTGTGCAGGCCCAAGCTAGGCAAGGTTCGTGCATGAGCTCATGTAGCATTCACCACAGACCCGCTGGACAGACAGCATCATTATCCTAGTTTTTAGGTGGGGCAAAGAAGACTTGTGGAGCTCAGGTAACTTGCCACTCATTTTACTAGAACTGGGGTCAAGTTCACACCCACACATTCTAGCTCCAACTGCATTAGCACTACCGTTAGGCTGCCTCCAAACAAAGACCAAGGGTATAAAATGTTAACCACTTTGCCCTATACAACATAGCACATTGCCCGTAGAATGGGGATGGTGCTTTTTTAAATGTCCAAGTAATGCGTTTAGAAATGTAGGGCAAGAAATTTACATTTATACATACCTGCATATATTATCCAAGACCTGGTAGCCTATTTCTCAGAAGGAGAATTTAATTTAGATAAAATTGGGGGCGCCTGGGTGGCTCAGTTGGTTAAGCAACCGACTCGGGCTCAGGTCATGATCTCGTGGGTTCATGGGTTCAAGCTCCGCATCAGGCTCTGTGCTGAGAGCTCAGAGCCTGGAGCCTGCTTCAGATTCTGTGTCTCGCTCTCTCTCTGCTCCTCCCCCACTCCTGCTCTGACACTTGCTCTCAAAATTAAATAAACATTAAAAAAATTTAAAAAAAACAACTTAGATAAAATTGTACCTTAATGAAAATTAAAGTTTTGGGGAGAAATGCTGCCATATTTGTCATGTTATAGCACTTCCATTAGCTCTTTTCATTAAAAAATTTGGAAAGAGTATAAATTCCCTTTTTTTTTTTTTTTTGCATTATCAAAGAACTGTGTACACATAGCTAGAAATAAGGCAATTTTCTTGAGTTTTAAGCCCTCTGCTTCTTCAAGTGACCTTGCATTTCATAGGCTACCCCTTCTCCCTAAACGCTCAGTTGCTTCCCAAACAATGCCCCGCCCATTTGACTAACAAGCTACTTCTGGCCCCGGTGCCCCACGTCTACTGTCACACTCACTTGAGTTCAGGGTCTTCTTTTTCTTCCTTCGTAGGAGTCATTTTGACACCGCCTTTCCTGGCACGAGGGCAGCCGGACAAACTAAATACGCACATGACAGAGAACAAAACCAAACCACGTGATCTCACTGGCCATTGCCGCAGAGTTCCGATTTCTCTACTTGAGAGATGAAATCGGTCTTACCTTCTGTGGGAAGCGTAGTTCCCGGTCACGTGCCCAGAACCATCGCAACCCGGCGTTGGACATCTAGAAAACACAGGAACAGAGCACCGGCCACGTGATTGTGGTGGAAAGAAGAGGATCGCAATACGTTCAGGTAGAACTAAACAGAGCAAGTTGCTTTTTGTGGGACTCTTTTTTTTCCTTAAATATAATGACTTTTTGGCTAAGAATACATTTTTAAGGAATATGTTGGGGCGCCTGGTGGCTCAGTCGGTTAAGTGTCTTGACTTTGGCTCAAGTCATGATCTCACGGTCCATGGGGTCGAGCCCCTCATCGGGCTCTGCGCTGACAGCTCAGAACCTGGAGCCTGCTTCTGATTCTGTCTCCCTCTCTGCCCCTCCCCCACTCACACTCTGTCTTTTTCTCTCAAAAAAGTAAAATAAAGACATAAAAAATTAAAAAAACGAATATGTTAAGATGTATAAGATAACTACTGTGTGATGCTTAGCAGTGTACTAGTTGTTATCCTATCTTCTTTCTTCCTTCCATTTTTTGACTTTATTTTGGGAGGAATCTGAAATTCGGCCCACAACCTACGGCTGGCCTTTTGTCTACGTCATGCAAAATTTTTCTTTTTCACCTCAGAAGAAAGTTTTCCAGATTGTTTTTGTGCACAATTTATTTTCTTTGATTTGCTCCACTACCACGATAATCCATTACATTCAGATGGACAAGAGTGGTATGTGTGAGCTCCAGAGACCTGGCCCATTAATATAGTTGCCAAAGAACGTAAGTTGTTTGCACCTGGTATGCTCTGCCTCATGGCCCAACTTAAATGGCCTTTTGGAAAATCTACCAATAGCTATTATCAACAATCAACCACTAAATTTGGAATGAGAAGGGGGAAAAGTGGAAGGGGAATCCAAATCTACTTGGAATGCTGAGTAGGAATAGGTTTCAAAACATACTTGAGAGTAAAAATTGATATAACTTCTCACCGTTTGTTACCTTTTTAAAAAATCCCAAATACTAATGAAAACCAGAGGCCAATGCAGAATGTTTGCTTTTCTGAAGGTTGTTGTACACATTATCATTGTTACTATTCCACTGTAGGCTCACCCTGGTTCAAATTTCTACCCAAACAAGAGTTTGAAAATAATAATAATAATAGTAATAATAAATAACACGAATACCATTCCTTTTCTTAAATGCTACCCCACTGAACTTTCTTGAAAATACCTTCATATCCAGTCCTGATGCAGAACATAGTGTGTAAATACTTTTTTTCTCAATGAAATTTAAAATCAGCATACATTTCGGTAAGCTAACCAGAGAAACCTGCTTTGTGTCTTTAACCAACCTTTTAAAGACAGAATTTCTACTCTATATTGTGGGAGAGGATTGAAAGCTGGTCTTTTTTTTATTAACAGTTGTAGGAAAATAGTGGTTTCCTAGAATATTGCAATTATAGAAGACTCTGTGCAAATGACCTTGTTTCGAAATTCTACGTGAGTATCTAAACAAGAGGTCAATGAAATGTCTCCTTTTCTTTTTCGTACAGAAAAAAAAAACCCAAAGATGTTAGTTATCAGTTGGTTGTGCAAAACATGCAAATGCTGAATATTGCTATAAAACTTCTCGACCTACATGTTTTCGATATGTTCTCAACATTTTTTTTTTCTAGAAATACTGATCAGAGTAAATACTTAAGAGAACCCATAGTTATGATTAAGGCATGGAAACAGACATTTACAACAACTGAGTAAGGCTGAAAAAAAGTACTAAGTAAGAGAAGTAAGTCTGATTACTTTTCTCTTTTCACTGGCATTTCTTTCCTTTCAATCTGTTAATTATTTCTCAACCTAACATTCTTACATTTCAGTCTAGAAACATGGCAATCTATATAGCATGATTTCCAGAATCTATACCAACATAATCAACTGGACTTCACATACTGAAAATGAGAAAAGTTGCACATTTCATAGTTCGCTTTACTATTTCCTGTACTAAAATTCCCCAGTTTTATATCTGTTTAATATCGCCTCTTTGTTCATAAATTTGTCTTTTGTAATTTTTAGAGAGAGAATTTTAAATAAGTTAGAGAATAGAAAGACTAACAAAATAAAGAAAAAAGAATATCTGCAATTTTACTTGTGATTTTAATGTCAAATTTTTTTGACTATTTATACAAATATTGTTTTGTCACTAGACTTAGTAACACTCATTTTTCTTAAAATATTATTATTTGTAAATAAGCTTCATAAATTTTGTTTAATGTTATTCCTTATCATTTTCTAAAGTTATGCCCTGTTATATTTTGAAAGGGCATAAGATAGAGTATGACTTTTTATTATTCTACATATAATATAACAAGATGTGAAAATAAACAAGTGAGGAGTTTGGAATAAAAGAAGAGAAGAGTAGACAAAATAAAATCATTAAGTAGAAGTTAATAAAAATGTGATTTTGAGATCCTGTAGACGAGGTCGAAATGAGCCAGAATTGTGCCGAGCTCCCAAAAGTGAAAGACATCTAAGATTCAAAATTCCCATAAGGCAAAATATTATGCAGTTTACTTAAAATTAGATGATGAAAGTACTTTGCCACACCTTCGTAGGTCTGATTTAGTACATACATTCTGAAATCAATAGAAAAAAGTATTATGTTTAATGATTACACTGTTACATTTAAAATATTATATATTAAAAAAATAAAAATATTATAGAAAAAATCTCCCTAACAAGCAAATTAACTAAATTAAATTATAGGGAGTTGGTTTTAATCATTTCAACTTTTTGGTGAAAGAGTGCATTGGTTATAATTTCATTAGGTGTGGTTTACTACTGGTCAGTAAAGACCCCCACGGGGGGGGGGTCTTAAATGAGGGGAGACCTAACTCAGTGGATGAAAAGCAAGAAGACCATGCCTCCAATACTTACTTGAGCTCCTGAGAGTTAGCAGCCATGAGGGATTTAAGAGTCTTGTCTGCTAAAGGACATCCAGAAACACTAAAGAGGGAGGAGGGAAACAAAAATAAAACACACCACACTGAAATGCACAGATCCAACTCAGATGGCATCTTGAGTTTGTGAATATATGCTAAATTGACCGGTGACTGAGGACTGGGAAAAATATAACCAGGTTTGAATCTGACTTTGCCACCCTAACTGGTCTGGGCTTGTGGGCACCTCAGTCATTTCTCACAGACTCAGGTTTGCTATCAAATGAAGGGCTTTAACCCAGTAAGACTCTAACTCTAGAGCTCAGTGATACGATGATTACTGACTTGGAGATCGTTTCCATTGCACATGGAGGTGTGGGGGCTTAAAGGTTTCAGCCAGTGCCCAAAGGGAAAGCAAAGCACATCAATGAGGAAGGTAAGTGAAAAGATTAAACCCAGCTTTTTTGCGTTGTTTAATCTAATACCTTGACCTTTTATTTGCCCAGGGCTGAGAATGCCACATCCCACAAGGTGATTGGCCAACCCAAGTTACTGCTTTACCTTGGTTTCACTTGAGTCCTAGAGCTAGGTAGAAGCAAAGCCCTGGCATAAACTCTAGATTTTGATTTATGATGTGCACGATAGGACCAGAAAACCATATTTTTTGCCCCAGAATCATGATTTCTATACCATATAAATAAATAGCCAGAAGATCTAACTTAGCTTTATTTCTGAAAAAAACCAAAAACCAAAAACATAAAAAACATAAAAAACCCAAATACCCCTAACCCCAACTAACTCATTCTTCAATTCAGGATCCAGATACTATCTAATGGGTAAGAATAAGTATTTACACTGGAATAAGATGTTGTAGGTTCTTGGGTACCTGCGGTGGGATGCATAGTTTCCCGTGACGTGGCCACTCCCATCACATCCCGGCGTTGGACAGCTGAGAAAAAATACAGAATTAACGTAAAGTGCTCTTCACAGAGTCATTTGCTGTGTCTATAGATTATAAGGTAGTGTCTCTTTTCAAGATCAGTTAGCACAGTGCAGGACATGCAGGAGCTAGTGAATGAAGGATTTATGTTCTGTAGGAACCAGCAGACTAGATAAGGAAGGCTGGCAAGATCCGAAGGTATTCGTTTTCAGTATCACGTTAATTCTCTGACTAGAACCATGTAGGAAAGTGATACGAAAATATATGCCCTAATTATGTTATGAGTCAGCAACCAATGATGTTTTATTTCTTGGAAACTATAAATGTCATAAGCCCGTGCTTTATAATGAGGATGGCTCTTGGGAATACTGGCACCAATTATATATCAGATTTTAGAAAGGGATTTTTGTGAGTTTTTAAGGGAAGGGCATCAGAGTAACTTCATATACATTTCAGAAACTGCCTGAAAGAGAAAATCTTTGAATATACTACATATACTGGAAAGGTAAGCTGACAATTTAGATGGGAAAGTTGCTGACAATACAGAAACAGATAAGAAACTTAGTTATTAAAGCTTGGGATCGGTTTCATCTGAAGCTTGAAACCAACATAGACAATTGTTAGTTAACAACTGAAGCAGAAGGGTGCCCAGGCCACCCGCCAAAGCCTGGGCTGGGCTGCTGTGCCCCATTTTATCTCAGGAGCTGGTCACATTCCGTGCATCTTATGTGCGTCTTAAAAATACTGTAAGAGGGTTTCTTTCTATAGTTAATAGATTCCTTGGTTTCTCAGTCATTTACTTTCCTCTGATGCTGCTCAGAAGTCACTCATGTGGAGTAAGCAGATTGACCCCAGCCTACTCAGTGCTATTTATGGCAGTGTTAATCAGAGGAAAAATCAGTTACATCATTCAGACTTCTGGTTCTCTCTAACATGCTGCCTAACGTGAAGGCTCGCCCATATGTGTAGAACACAGAGTTTACCTCTTTGAAGAGACATGTAGAAATAAATTGCCAATAGCTAAGATTTTCTGAAATACTGCCTTTTAAGTTTTTTTTCCTGTGAGCTACTTTCTAATCATTTTCAGGTAATCTAAAGAAACTGTAAGAGTTAGAACATCTCCATCTCTCAGGGAGATGTTTGATTTTCAGGGCTTGATCTAAGCCGAATTGCCTAGCTCTTCCCCCATAGCTTTCTCTAGATGGGCTATCAGAAAGGAAAAGGTAGAAGCCATACATACATGTAAACAAGTGAAGAAAAAAAAGGAACAATGATTAACATTCAAGCTGAGTTATCTTGCAAGGGCCATCCACCCACTAAAGGAAGAAACGATCTTTTCTGAACACCATGTAACTGGAATATTCGGAGAGTAAGAGAAGTGTTGTAATCGCCTGGGAATCCCCACTTTCGAAATACAAGTCACCCAGCATGCAAATACAGCATTGTGTTTATTTTATTTTATTATTTTATTTTATTTCTATTTTCAAATTACTCCTGTTAATACTGCCAGGAGAGGCAAAGAAGTGCCAATGATTTTTACATCAATCAGCTATAAATTATTTAGGAGGTAAAAAATAAAGTATGAATTTAATTAGCGGCTAATTACTTTTTTTGTCTGGTGGTAGAAAGAGCTCAAAGATAAAGAAAGGATTGGAGAAGGCCCTGTTGTGGGAAAAGCTTTTGTTTCAGAATCTCATAGCTGACTTATATTACAAATCTTCAGGGGCACCTGGGCAGCTCAGTCGGTTAAGCATCCGACTTCAGCTCAGGTCATGATCTCGTGGTTTGTGGATTCGAGCCCACATCGGGCTCTGTGCTGACAGTTCAGAGCCTGGGGCCTGCTTCAGATTCTGTGTCTCCCTCTATCTCTGCTCCTCCCCCAGTTGTGCTCTGTCTCTCAAAAATAAACATTTAAAAATTTAAAACAGAACAAAACAAAACAAAACAAAAAACCAGATCTTCAATGAAAAATCTTACCCAGTAACATGTACCTGTACTAGTTGGGTAAAACCTTCTGGGAAAGTTTGCAAACGAAAGTATTAACCTTAGAGAAAGGAAACAAGCTAGTTCCTTAGTAAGTGGCCCTCAAACTCTAAGAAAATGTATTCTAATAAACATTAAAAAATTCTACTTTGCGGGGCACCTGGGTAGCTCAGTTGGTTAAGTATCCAACTCTTGATGTAGGCTTAGGTCATCTCAGTTGTAAGATGCAGCCCCACTTAGGTTCCAAGCCCAGCAAGAGTCTGCTGGGATTCTCCTTCTCCATCTCTCTCTGCCCCTCTGCTGCTCTCCTTCTTGCTTTCTCTCAAAAAATAAATAAACATTAAAAATAATCCTGTTTGGGGGCATCTGGGTGGTTCAGTCAGTTAAGCCTCTGACTCTTGATTTCGGCTCAGGTAATGATCTCACAGTTTGTGAGTTCGAGCCCCTCATTGGGTTCTGTGCTAACAGTGAGGAGCCTGCTTGGGATTTTCTCTCTCTCCTCTCTCCTCCCCTGCTCTTTGTTCTTCCCACACTTGTGCTCTCTCTCTCCCTCCCTCTCTCAAGATAAATAAATAAACTTTAAAAAGTATTATTTTGCAAAGTGTCTGTTAAGTAATTAAGGTACATTTATTTGTTAGAAACATAAAGCAAAACAAATTTTAAAAAGAATGGAACTATCTCAAAGCTAGAATAAACTATCTTAATATTTGTATGGAACCACAAAAAACCCTGAATAGCCAAAGTAATATTGAAGAAGAAAACCAAAATGGGAGGCATCACAATCCCAGATGTTAGCCTCTACTACAAAGCTGTCAGCATCAAAACAGTATGGTATTGGCACAAAAACAGACAAATGGACCAATGGAATAGAATAGAGAACCCAGAACTGGACCCACAAGTACATGGCCAATTAATCTTTGACAAAGCAGGAAAGAGTATCCAATGGAAAAAAGACAGCCTCTTCAACAGGTGGTGTTGGGAGAGCTGGACAGCAACATGTATAAAAATGAAACTAGACCACTTTCTTACACCATTCACAAAAATAAACTCAAAATGGATAAAGGATCTGAATGTGAGACAGGAAACCATCAAAACCCTAGAGGAGAAAGCAGGAAAAAACCTCCTTGACCTCAAACGCAGCAATTTCTTCCTCGACACATCCCCAGAGGCAAGGGAATCAAGAACAAAAATGAACTACTGGCACCTCATCAAGATAAAAAGCTTCTGCAAGGCAAAGGAAACAATCAAGAAAACTAACAGGCAACTGACAGAATGGGAAAATATAGTGGCAAATGGCATATCAGATAAAGGGCGAGTATCCAAAATATACAAGGAGCTCACTAAACTCCACACCCAAAAAAAACAAATAACCCAGTGAAGAAATGGGCAGAAGTCATAAACAGACACTTCTCCAAAGAGGACATCCAGATGGCCTACAGGCACATGAAATGATGCTCAACGTCACTCATCATCAGGGAAACACAAATCAAAACCACACTGAGATACCACCTCACGCCAGTCAGAGTGGCTAAAATGAACAAATCAAAAGACTATAGATGCTGGCGAGGATGTGGAGAAATGGGCACCCCTCCTAAACTGTTGGTGGGAATGTAAACTGGTGCAGCCACTCTGGAAAACAGTATGGAGGCTCCTCAAAAAACTATCCATAGAACTCCCCTATGACCCAGCAATAGCACTGCTAGGGATTTACCCAAGGGATACAGAAGCACTGATGCATAGGAGCACATGGACCCCAATGTTCATAGCAGCACTGTCAACAATAGCCAAATCATGGAAGGAGCCCAAATGTCCATCACCTAATGAGTGGATCAAGAAGATGTGGCATATATATATATACAATGGAGTATTACATGGCAACGAGAAAGAATGAAATATGGCCATTTGTAGGAATGTGGATGGACCTGGCGGGAGTCATGCTAAGCAAAATAAGTCAGTCAGAGAAGGACAGATACCATATGTTTGCACTCATAGGTCTAACAGGAGAAACCTAACAGAGGACCATAGGGAGGGGAAGGGGGAAAGAGAGCTGGGGAGAGTGAGGGACACAAATCATGAAAGACTATTGAATACTGAAAACGAACAGTGGACTGAAGGGGAAGGGGGAGGGAAGAAAGGGGGTAATGGTCATGGTGGGGGGCACTTGTGGGGGAGAAGCACTGGATGTATTATGGAAACCAATTTGAAAATAAACTATTAAAAAACACACAAAAAATAAATAAAATACAAAGGATGGAAGTAGAGAGTAGGAAGACTTTTACGAAACCAGCGTCCTACGGCAGTGACACACAGATCCGCGGTGCTGGCGAAGCGCTCATGTGTCTAGACAATGAAGAACGACCATGAGGTCTCTGCAGAGTTAATTTCCTAGGATTCACGATCGGATTCCAAAAACCGTTCACAATGTTTTTAAAGCCCTTCCTCTGTTGTATGCACTTTGTCCCAGGAAGAAGCGCCCATTACAAAAACATTTTTAAATCTCTTTTCGTTTTTCTGCTCAAAATGGGAATGCAGGTTAATATTCAGTCTTTTACACTATATTTAATCTGTAATGACTCTCACAATTTCCCAAGATCTACTTTCAAAGGATGAAAATTTGCCACTTTTGAAGATATTTAGAATAAGATGCAAAAACTAAACGCATATGGAGATTCCTCCCACGAGGGAGACAGTGTATGGCTGACCGCAGTCCCCTCTGGGAAGGAACAATGTTGCATGATATTGAAGCTTCAGTGTCTTGGGCACTCCCTCCATCACACTGTCCCAGCCGGGCTCCAGGTGAACACTGAACTAAGAAAACATGGTAGTTGAGCTAGTAATGTTTGCCGATGAAACCCATAAAGAATGCAATGGAAGATTATTGAAATATCAGTCACACGTCAACACAACAAACCAGTGTTGCCCTAGGAATAATTTTATTGAACACTTTCTGCATGCAAGGCCTGCAACAGCATTTGAGATGTGTTGCCTGCTCCCAACTCATGTTCATGTGGCTGGGAAAGGAGTGGTAAACATTATTCACCAATGGCGTGGATGTAGGAGGAAATCAAACCCATGAAAGAAGAACCCCTGCCCTCCTGGCTCCTCTGCTCTAGGGGAGACGGGCAACAGAGGATGAGGCACGCAAAATGGATGAGTGTGGTAAACACTGAGGGACAACAGGAGGTCTGGAAGAGGGGCTGGGGGTGGGGGGTGGATACATGGGCCAGGAATACCCCTCAGGCAAGTGACATTTGAGAGAAGAGCGAGAGAGATCCATGCGGAGTTCCGGAGTTCCTCGGGGGAGAGAACAGCAACAGGAGGCTGGAAGAAGCCTTAGGGGAAGAGCAGAGGAGGTGACTGGTGGAGAGGGAGGGGCAGGGTCTTGTGGGAGGGGCAGCTCATTCCCCATGGGCCCTCGGACGTGGGTCTGGAGGTGACCGTAAGCTTGGGAGTTCTTGGAGTATAGATGGCTCCAAAACCATCTTACGCCCAAAGGACTGAGTGTAGACAGAGGAGAGAAGAGGTTCCAGGACTGAGCTCTGAGACATTCTGTCTCGGAGGGCTCCCCAGGAGTCTAAGAAGGGGTACCAGATGAGGTGGGAACCTGCCCCGAAGTGCGGTACCCCAGCAGGTGAAGAAGACAGAGAAGGACATGATCAGCTCTGTTGAATCCGGCAGCCCTTTTAAGTAGGGTCAAGAGGACCAAGAAACCACACCTAGATGGGTCCTCTGGAGAAGTAAGGGATGCTTGGGGCAGGCGATAAATGGGAAAGTCTGTCTGAGAGAAATTCAGGAGGGAAACGAGTCACACAGTAGCGACAACTTGCTTGAGGAGTTTAGCTGTAAAAGAAGAGACGAGGGGTTGAGGTGAAAGGCAGGTCAGGAGAAGGTGTTTAAGTTGACAATGCCCAGGTCAAGTCATATCCATAAGGAACTTGTGTGAATCACACTCTAAGTTCAAACCACACACGGTCAGTGATCTGCAAAGTTAGCAAAACAAGGCTGTGAGAGCTGCTCAAGGTCCACAATCCTACCTATTGTCACTGCAGTCACATGGTGGCTGTCCCTGGGCACACACGCCTCTGAATTTCCCCACCTTGTACTCCCTTCTCTGCCTCCACCACTTTGTAAGACCCATTTTCCCAAGATTTGCTTAGCATTTTCTTAACCTCCTTGAACTTAGGGTGCGAGTCAATAATACCAAATGCCCAATTTGGGATTTTCTTAGCTTTTTGCTCCCATGGCAATCATTTTCTGTAGTCAACCTCCTGAATCTCTAAACGGCCTCATTTCTGTATTCTCTGTGGGCCTTTTTTTTCACACTCTCAGGTGTGTTCCTTCTGTTCTGTAATGAGCACTCTATCCCTTTCATTCTAGACTTTCTCTAGCATCATCTCCCAGGGGCCACTGCCTCATGATCTCATGTCTGAATCTCTCCATCAATGTTTAGGGTGACCTTCCTGACACCGTCCCCAAGGGCCCCCAGCCTCAGAATAATTCCTCACATTGTTCCTCCTAAGGTATACACCATAGGCTCACTTTTCTGTTTAAACACCCGTGGCTTGTGAGTGCAAACTTGCAACCGGGCACTCTTCTCAAGGCCCCGTCCTGCTTGATTCCATTCTCACTCTCTCTCTCCAGGTCCAGCTGGTCCTTGGGGCTCAGCTCAGGGCCTCTTCCCTCCCCAAACCTGGTCCCTGCTCCCAGCCTCTACTGCAGTCTTAACTAGTATTTACTGTCACTGGGTATCTTGGAGTCACAGAACCCTTTGAGAAGGTGATGAAAACCATTAACTCCCTTACCCAAGTAATAATTTATAGTAAATATTATAAGGCTCACACACTAACTGAAACACTGTCTTAGGTCTTCTGGGGTCGGTAGGGTCAGATGAAGAACTTCTGATCAAAACATAAACATTTCTTCAACTCATTCACCCAACCCAGAAGCAACATTCTCTGTCCCTACATCATATCCACTTCCCTGGAGGCACCTTCTGGAAGGGCATAATTTGTTTGCCTCTGAATTCCCAGCATCTATGTGCCTACTGACACACAGTTGTTACTGAAGGGTCGCCTAGGTGGTTCAGTTGGTTAAGCGTCCAACTTCAGCTCAGGTCATGATCTCACTGTTCAAGGGTTCAAGCCCCATGTTGGGCTCTGTGCTGACAGCTCAGAGCCTGGAGCCTGCTTTGGATTCTGTGTCTCCCTCTCTCTCTGCCCCTTCCCCATTCACGCACTCTCTCTCTCTCTCTTGTTCTCTCTCTCTCAAAAATAAATACACATTTAAATAATTTTTAAAATCATTACTGAATAAACAATTTTTCCACTGGCACAGAGAGAATAGCTAGACCCACATAGTCCTAAAAAGATGTGACTCCTTAAGAATGGATTCTGGATCTAGGGTGTCTGGTTGGCTCAGCTGGTTAATCATCCTGCTCTTGATCTTGGCTCAAGTCATGATCTCGCAGTTTGTGGGATCAAACCCCATGTTGGGCTCCATGCTGACAGTGCACAGCCTGCTTGGGATTCTCTATCTTTCTCTCTCTGACTTGCCCTTGCTTGTGCTCTCTCTCAAAATAAATAAATAAACTTCAAACAACTAAAAAGAAAAGAAATGAAATGAAATGAAAAAGAAAAGAAAAAAGAATGGATTCTGGATCTTTCACTCCTTCATCACAACTCACTTTATAGTATCACTACACTCATCATTGTGAAAATGTTAATTGAGTTTTAATAGAATCCCAAAATTTAATGTAAAAATTCCTGTCTGAAAAGAGAAACCTGGACTGGTTTTTGTTTTTGTTTTAATTTGAGAGAGAGAGAGCACAAGCAGGGGAAAGGGGCAGAGGGAGAGGGAGAGAGACCATCTTAAGCAGGCTCCACACTCAGCATGAAGCCTGACGTAGGGCTTGATCCCATGACCCTGGGTACATGACCTGAACCGAAATCAAGAGTCATCTGACTAAGCCACCCAATTACCCCTGGCTCTTCCTCCCAGGAAAATCTATGAGTCTGTGAGGGAGGTTAGACCTATGGGTAGTAAGATTTTCATATCATCTTATGATAATGATACTGTTAATTATGTTAGGGAAAGGAGCATTAATTTATTGACAGGCACCTTGTATTTATGGTAAAATCAAAAATAAAATGGCTGCCATCTGTACTTCAAACACAGATGTAATATTTTAAAAATTTCAATGTAATAATTGTTTAAATTCTAATTAAGCATCATTAATTTCTCAAAAAATTTCAATAGGAACATAAATTAATGTACTTCCCATTAAAAAATATGTATCCTTTAGTGGATAAAATGCAATATCCTACTTAGAATATTATATTTTAGTTTGTGCCACAAGGTGAAATAATTATCACAAAGTGAAAACATTCTATCCGCTAGGTATTTTATACATTCTTATAGATTATTTCATTAGATTTCCACAACTTCATGAGATGACTATATCCCTCTTTGACATTTGCAAAACTGGAGGTTCAAATGAGTTAACACACGTTGTCTGAGGCCACGAGCCTAGTACCCGAGAGTCACTGCGTTAAGCATGACTCAGTGGAAGAAGCACAACACACAGTTCCGATTAGGCAAACAGAACACAAATGTACACGTTTCTCATCGTTTCACGTTGGTTCTGTCTTTTTAAATCATTTCTTAGCGTGAAATCTTGTACTTGTTTTTTGTACTTCTTTTAGTTCTAAGCATAAATGTAGGTACCTATAGAACATTTAACTATTGACTGGTTGAAATTGCCCTAAAACATTCCTCAAATCAGCTATAGAAGCCAGGATAATATTACTCAGAATTATGAACTCGAGTCTCCTAACTCTAGAATCTCATGGAATATGCCATGGAAGGTGACTTACGTAATAAGCTCTTTTTTGAGGTCTCTTGCGTGGAGCTTGGGTTTAGGACTTGGTATCGAGGCCTCTCCAGGAAACTTTTTTTCCTCTAAATTTTCTAGAGTGCTCACAGGGTCTTTCTAGAAAAAAGAAATAAAAAAACAAGCAAACAAACAACAACAACAACAACAACAACAGAAGCACAAAGGGCATTAAAAAACCCTGAAAAGACAACTGTATTTGAAGTCATCACTGAAGTTCCTCATAGGATTTGCACTCAAAATTTAAGAGATAATAAGTATAACAGTATATCCTGATTATGATGGACCTCTATCCTTGGTGAAGACAAGAAAATTATAATTCCTGAGGACATTTTGGCAAATAGAACTACAGAGGCATTTCTTGAGCTATTTAATGAATATGTTTCAGATTTCATGGTGTAATGAATGTTTCCTTGAGAACATAGAAACAGTTCTTTATGTACACAGTAGTCGTTGGTAAAATAAAAGAAAAACTGCAAAAGCAAACCACAAATTTTTAAAAAAAGAATAAGTAAATTTAGGTTAACAAAATGTTCTCTCTGATATACAAAAAGTTAAGATTTAAATTGTTTAAATATGTAATAACTGGTCCACAATATTTAGGCATTTGGTTTTATTTTTCTGGATAATTGCTTTTATTTGCACATCATTTCCTATTTTTCTTAAGTTACTTCTTTTGCTTAGAGTCTTGTAATGCTTTTACTCATTGGATGGAATTTCCTGCTGAATTACCACTAATTTCTGCAGCCTTCTTCTAAGCTTAACACTGATCTTGATTTCATAAAGAAGAGTTATTAATCCTTTCAATAATTTATATACTGTCTGCTATATTATCTTACAGAAAACTAATGATGGTTTTCTCAATTACATAATTAGCTTACACTCATCCTTCAGCTTATATCCAGTAAATATAATACTTCTTGGATTTAATATTAAATCAGATTAATAGAGAAAACTATTCTAATTCTCAAAAGTACTGATCTATTGAAAATGAGAAAACTATTCTGAATTATTCAAGGTAAATCTCATTTAAGTCAAATGGATATAAAAATGTGAGGGCAAAATATAATATATATAATAAAATGTATATAGTATATTTTAATAATTTTAATAAATCTGAGTCTGCACTCAAAATCAATGCAAAAACAAAATCCCTGGGTTTTCCCAGCCAAGGACAATTTCAAACCTTGATTTCGGTCATAAAGGCAAGTGTAATCGTTTTCATTAATTACTTGGATAACAATTCACAAAACCACACAGTGGCAAATAAGTTGGTAAACCGTCTCAAGTAACACCATCTGCGGACCAAATTAATAAAACCTAGTTTGGTACAATTTCTTTCTTTATATTCTTTGTGGTTCTAAGTCTTTTATTTTATTGAATTGATATATGTTTGAAAATAGTAGATCATAATACGCCATTTAGAAATAAAGAGAAATGGGTGCTTGATAGTAGCTGCCTTCTAAGATACACAAAGAAATGCCACTTGGATGCTACTTCCATGGAACCCATAGCAAAATAGATGGATGGTGCTTATCTTTTTCAAGTTTTACAGTGTAAATGCCTAACATGAAGCAGTTCCTAATTATAAGATCTTAAACCTGATAATACCACCATTTGGTGCTATCTGGATTCCACCCGGATTGTGTTTTCCGCTATAATTTATAAATGTCTTGGCTTTTTGAAAATAGATACAAATGCCGAATCCAATATTGTCTCCGTGTGAAACAGCCTTTGTTTTCCTATTTAGGTGCTGATTTTTTTTCAAAAATGGCATAAAATGAAAAAGAGCCTTTTATTATTTTCTTTATGATAGAGTTAAGTATTCCTAAAGGCATGGACATTTATAGATGAATATAAAAACATATAAAGTTTATAAGCTATTGTTGAACTGCTGAATCTATACATTATGGAAGGCAAGAGAATAAGGGATTTTGAAAGAAATGATCAATTATGAAAATTTATGCTATTGTTGTGACTAAAATGTATACAAACATAATGCTTTCAGAATATGTGGCATTTAATTTGGAATATGAACATGTGGTAATGTTTTAATAGAATAATTTTATTGGATATGACCTTTTAAATATTTCACAGCTTCTTATGAAAACTATACACTCTTATGCATGCAATTACATTATGAAATAATTGTCTTTTTCCCTTCCCTTTACTCAGCATCCTATCCCTAGAAACCTGCAGAGAGCGTGTATACAGACAACCATCACTGAAAGAATTTCTGATTTTGTTGCACAAGCATTTTATATTGGAAACATTTTTAAATAGCGCCCAGTAAAAAATGAGTCAATATCATTAGGAAGAATTTTTTTTCCAAATTTCAAATATAATTTTAAAAATAATAATTGTATCCTCTGGCTATGTAAGAGAGAATGTGGCATATATGCAGTGCCTTTAGAAACTCTATGGGTGCAATGAAATTCCTTTAATGTACAGATGGAAGTTTATATTGATTTCAGTGAAGACCAGAACATAATGGTAACATGAATAACAGATAATAGCATCTGGCACTTTTAACATTCTAAGCCCTGAAATCTTTGGAGAACTGACAGTTGAATGCAACTCACAGCCCTAGTTATTTCTCCGCACTTTCCTTTCAAGATATTTTGAGCTTTTTCCAGATTCAAATTTTTTTTTTGTAGGGGGCATCTGGACAGGCTATTTCACTGAGAGAGACAGACAATATTTTCTGAAAATTACCACCAAAATTAAGCAACTGTTGTGCATATGAACTAGATAACAATGAATTAGAAATAATCACTCTGGTTCTAGTTGTGTGTGTGTGAGTGTCCTGTGGGGCAGGTCACGGAGTGGTGGTAGAGGTGGGTATGGGAAGGACAGGGATGTCAGATCCGAAGAAGCGACCATCATTCACAGCTTATTGCCCGGACCGAGCGCAGCATCCCGTCGGGGCTCACTGGAAAAGTGTGGTCACGTCCTGTAGATCAGGGTCAAGGACAGTTTGGTCCTGCTCTCCTGGAAGCACGGTAGAACATTGTTCCCTCGGCCACACCCTGCCAAGTACCACTTCTTCATGGTTCTCTTCTTCCCTTTCCCTTCTAATTCTCAATATTTCCTAGCTGTCACCATTATCTGATGTGCTTTTTAAGCTTTTCCTTCTCTTCATTTTCTCCCTCCTCCTCTTTCTTCATTTTAGGAAATCCCAGGCCCATTTCTTAATTTCTATATGACCAAGAACCAACAGCTTTATCTCCTTGAGCCTCAATTTTCTCCTCCAAAAACTTTGTCAATAATCCTGCTTTTCAGGATCGTCAGGATGATGAGACTGCATCTGAAGATCCCTTATCTTTATCCTTACTGTGTCCCTCTCCTACTTTCATAATGAGGACAATGAAGACAATCTATTTTTTCAAATAGTAACTACCAAGTCTCACAGGTTTCATTTACGAGATTCAGAACAGGGTGAAAAATGACATTTGTAGATTACCTTGGCACAGACCAAGGCACAAAAAGGAGGGCTGAGAAATTGCCTTAGGGAGTTACAGTGTTTCAGAAACATTTGTGTGTGTGTGTGTGTGTATCCCCCAACAGGCATGGTTTCCCCAAGCAACGGATCGCTCATGGTCAAATAACAGTGACAATAAATATTAAGCTTAAAAATATTGTCAACTCAAACCTATGGCAAGCACTTTGACTCTGAGAACTCAGTTAGCATCTTCAACATCCTCTCTTATTATTCTTAGTGACCCTGAATTTCCACAAACCTTCTGGATTCCGATTTCAGAATGCTTAGGTTGTAAACTGTAGCAGTAGAAGTCTGTACTGTCAGACCTGAAGTAAGTAAGCCATTCTGAAAAGAGCAGAAACCTAATCTAAACAAATCTGTTTTCCCCATGATTTTGGTGGGAAATGAAACACTGTCACAGATACATAAGCATTAGATAAGAATATACTCCAGTTGAATCTCTGAAGCCTCCAAGGTGAATCTAGATGTTTCTTGGAATTACGCAGAAAAATGAGATTGGAAATAAAGATAAAATATTTCTTATGAGATCTCATTCTCTGGCTGAGTGATAAGAGGTATAGCCAAAGAGGGTCTCTCAGGTATTTACTAGACCCTCCAAATGGGAGGAGTGTTCCAGAATATGAGTGCAATGTTGACAAAAATCATAACAAAGATCAAACATTACAAGAGACCCTAAATGAAATAAAAAACCCACCTAACACAAATTTGCTTCATTACTACCCAAGACTGAATCAGTATGTTTGACACTGGAGGAAAGATTTCTGGTGACTGTTGACCATGGTCCATGTATAGCCCAGCCCCAAGGGTGGGGACAGAAAGTCTACATCCCACCCTGCACAGGACATGGAAATATCTCCAAACAAGGTGGGTTTTATCCTTATGGGATTCATCCAAGGATAGGGACACAGTTATGCTTTCTTCATAAATAGTATCCTTCATGTGACCTAAGACTTGTACCGAACCCCCAACAACAGATCTTTTCACTCGGATTAAGTTTCCTTTTGGTGGTGTAGAGTGGGCTGTGCCGTGGTCTGCTCAGATCTGGGACTCGCTGGGGATTAAGCAGTTTTGGGAGTATGGCCATTCTCAAAGCTGGCGACTGCAGAGGGAGGGATTGAACCAACAATCCCTATCTCATTGTGATTGTGATTCCTAACAATCCACCATGACTTCCTTATCTCCATCTCAGAGCGGTGGTGCACACACTCAGTTAATGTGAATACTGACAGACCTCCAGATCATAAAGATAAACAGAAGTTAGGTGCAGCTTCTGTCACTTTGTGCAAGTCCGAAATGGCAGGGGGATTGTGGTGGGGGGAAGAGACATAGGCTTGCTGGTTTGTGGTCCTCACTTGAGCTAAACTTGCTTCTTATACTTTGCAGGTATTAGTTTTATACTGATCCAAGTCAAACATATATTATTTTTAGAAATGGTCCTTCTAAAATTGTGTGATGATCGATTAACTAAGACCATCCCTAAATACTTTAGCCAAGTTTTGTGAAGCCAAGCAGAATACAATGACGAAGACCACTATGGCAGAACGTAATCAGAAGCCACTGTTGGGTGAATTCCCCTCCCATTTCTCTGTGATGGGTGGGGGTGACACAGAGTCTGCCCTGGATCCTGGGAGATCCCCCAGGGATCCTGTCCCTGACCACCCTCAGTAGGGCTGGCATTCCTTTTTACTTCTTGTGTCCTTGCTTGTGCTGTTCCATTTATCACTGTATCTGATTACCTGGCAGAGCTCCTAGGAGACCAAGCACAAATGTGGGGGAAGGTTCGCCTTTCTGGTGCTGCATCCTCAGAATGTAAGTTACTGCCTGGACATGGAGACTCCAGGGGAAGTGGGCTCAAGGCAGGAGGGAGGGAGGGAGGAAAGGAGATGCCAGGGAAAGTGTGCTCAAGGCAGGAGCTAGGGAGGAAAGAGGAAAGGAAAAAAGAAGGAGGGAGAAGGAAGAAAGGGATAAGGCAAGGAAATAAAGAAGGAAGAAGGGAGGGAAGAAGGAAGGACAGAAGGGAGGAAGGAAGGGAGGAAGGAAGGAAAGGAGGGGAATTGGAGAAACAACCCAATCTTGTGATCACTATGTCACATTTATGCTTGTTTCTGTCAACTTATGCTCTGAGATGTTAAAGCACGTGCTAAAATCAAATTTGTGTTTCTCCCAAAAGTTTATGAACTTCAATAAGCTGAAAAAGGTGATGCACACTTCCAAAGACAGTAGCTATTTTAGTTCTTTGAACAGATCAACCAGCAAGTATTAACAAGTTTCCTGACAAATAGCAAAGCAAAATAAGTCACTACTGTAACAGGGTCCCATTTGTAATGATATAGAGTCTAACAGTGGAGGTTTCTGGCCATGAATTCTTTTGGATGACACTAAGTCAGGGCTAACCAGACTAAGCCAGGTGGCTCAAACTATGGAGATGAAGGCTTGATGTATCCGGCATTGGCACATCATCTGACTTTCAAGGGTGAAACTACTTCAAGATAACCAAATACACACATGCATGTCCTTGACTTTGGGATTGACAGAATTTAGACACTCAACATTCATGGTCCAAATACCTCAGCCAATGGCTCTATATGTAGATATGTTAATATAGTTCCTTCATGAAACCAAGGAAATGAATTTCACACTTATCCCGGACTCTTACTTATCTCTGATTTGATTTCCTCTTCTGCCCTCTGGTTCAGAAAGAACAAGTAAGTTGGGATATCAGTGCTGAGTTATACACACACGGCACCTTACAGCCCTCTATCTTCTGAAGAGATGGAGAATGTGATCCCCCCAAGCAGTGCAACAATCGTAGCCCAACTGGGGATAACATTTACTATAGTAACGTCGTTGTAGGTAAGTGACAGGAAAAGTTGGATACATGTCTCAATTTCTTAGATAAAAGTTTAAGATCCCCACTTTACCAAAGTCTGAAACAAGGTACAGATTTAGGTATTATCTACACAGGAATGTGAAAAATAACTCAGGAGGAAAAAGCTAAGCACACTCTCCCATCATGCTCTGTCTTAAACTTAGTGATTGACATATTGAAACAATACCTCTTTCTCCTCCTCTGTCTTCCCATGAGCTTTGCTATAGTTGACAGGAGTGTCCCAGCCCTCTTGATCACAGAGAGCCTGATAGAAGGCTGCATTCACCAAAATGCTGCTTGTTTTGAATGGGGAGGAAGAAGGAGTTGGAATAGAGGTGTTAGAGGAAGTTAGGGGTGCAGCTTTGTCCAGGATTCGATTTTTTTTCAGGCTTAAGTCCAATGTGCCATTTTCATCCACTTCTATCTCGGCTCCCTGGTACACAATAGGAAACAGAAAAACATTTAAGCAGTTTGCAGTTAGAGCCTAGCCATGTGGGGCTTTTAAGGGATCATTTTAAATGCAAGCTTTCATGTAAGTATATCTGATTTAAAATCTAGGTTTCTGATTTGCTTTGGTTAATGTTCAATTCTTAGGCAGACTTTTAAGAGCAGCAGCATTAGCGTCGTGTTTCTGGGTTTAAACAAAGTAGAGCCTAATATAAATAAGATGTTCCAAATGCTACACGTATTGGCTAACCCTGTTTTATATAATTTTTTTTGAAGTTTAGCTTTAAATCTCCTTTCCTGGCTTGCAGAATTATCACTCTCAACTCATCATTTATAGCATTAACACTTGAGTTTATAAAAAGGCACACCACCACTTCCCAGCTCGCCCCCCATCACAGTATTAATCTAACACGAATATAGGCAAAAATAACCAGCTGCAAGAGAATTTTTATGGAAATACTAGATTAATATGAACGTGGCCTTTTACCCTGGGTTACTTGAACCAGAAAAGCTTTGCTAAGGTGTGGGGGCGGGGCGGGAGGGAGCCAGGCCAGCCGCTGTTGACTGGGGGAGGGGTGTCAGCGGCCCGCAGTCAGGACGGCCTGGGAGTACTTCCTACAGCGAAACTGCGGAGTAAAGACGATTGTTTTTCAGATAACTTGGTATGAAACTTCAAACTCACTATACTTCACAGCGTTTCTCCTTGGGAAACCTTTGGCTGTGTTGTTGTCGTTGTTTTTAAGGTTCAAGTCCCCACAGCTGCCGGGGTGCTTTGGATCTTCCAAGGACATGTGCCTCAGGACAGCCTCTGTGCTCTCCACAACTGTGGGCACTGCAATCCAGTAACTCAGGACCCGGGGACGGCACGCAGGTCTCTTTCCTAACTGGGTCAGATAAGCACCTCTCCGGTATTTCCGCTGTGATCCACCAGTTCACAATGAAATCTTGGACAATGTCTCTGCTTTTTTTTTTTCTCCCCTTTTTGGCTGGCAAAGCAAGAGTCTCTGAATATGTTAGCAAGATCCCTAACGCATATGGTAGCCAGTTACTTCCCGGGGGATTGATTTTAACTCCCCATTTACACCCTGCCTCCCCCTCCTCAACAGTTGCCACTGAGGTGTGGGCCAAGGTAGCAGGGCGCCAGAGGCTCCCCACTTGCTCCTGATTAGAAAATAAAGCCCCTCTTCTGTTCGCTTGTTTTACCTGCAAAGTCCCTCTTTCCAATCTCTCAGCCTATGAGGTAGGTATGCTTTACTCAATGTGTGGGAGGTAAATATACTTCTAATATGTTTGCACTAAGATGCTTTGGCTATATCTTTCTGTCCTTTTTAGTAAATAGTTTAATCTCCTGTGATAGTTTTAAGCCCTGAATTTGACAGGGCAGCTTATCCGGGATAATAACTTAGTAACCACAACATCTTATGCCATCTGTATGATATCAAATACGTTTTTATACCAGCATTAATAAACCTTAGTTACAAAAACCCAAGATATTAACCATATCCGTGCCATGTGCTTTCTCTGGGATATATAATGTATTCTGCTGTGAGCACATCAAAATAATTCTTGGCTTCCTAACTGAAATGTAACTATAGCAATGAAACAGAGCTATAGTAATCAAGTTTAATGGCCAATGTAAAGTAAAATGCTAAATATTGTAGTTGCTGACATTTTTCATAAAAAAAATAAAAAAACTTGGGTTAAGACTGCACAACGAACAGTCACATAAAATTCCAGACCTCTGTGACAGATGGCTTAGGAAAAAGAAGCCATGTGACTGGGCTGCAGAGTTTTATAGTGCAAAACCCATAAATAGTGCAGATTCGATCTCCCTGAAAAAAATATCAACTATTCCAAGACAACATATATTTTAATGATTACAGAAGAAAATCCAAATAGTAAATAAAAAATCAAAGATTGTCAGAGTTGTTATGATTCTACATCTTAAGTAATAATGAGCTGACTGGGGGGAAAATCACTCCTAATGTTTAACAGAGGCACTCTAGTACATCCCGTCCCCCCAGCCGGCTGCTCCGAGCACCTGATCTGACAGGGAGAAAGCACGTTTGGGCAGCAGGGTACAGATGGGTTTTAAGTGAGCGCGCAGATGCATTCAACAATTACACACAGCACCAGGGAAGGGGCCCTTTCTGCCCATCGATGGGTGGAGCACACGTTTACTGCGTGGGTTTTTATTCAGAGCCATATCAGTAGACATCACTCCCCTCTGTGCCTCATCCTCCAAACAAAAGCACAAAACGGAGGGGGCGGTGGGAGGGGCTGTGACGTGGACCCCTCCCATATTCTGATTTCTCAAAGTGCCATTCCAGATCCTGATTGTGATCATATCAAGTTAAATTTAAAGGTTTTTTTTTTGAGGGTAGAGGTCTGATACTATCCATGCACTTTCCAACTTAGAAGTGACATCACTTCAGCCACTTTTGAGGTACATGTGCCACGTAGGATGTATTTATTAATTAAATCCTTCAGAATCAACGTGTTCAAGCTTCTGTACTTGGGGGAAAAGAAAATTGAAAAACATGTTGCTCCTGCCATCAAGAAGCATGTGTTATGCATAGAAGAGAAGTGAAAGGTAATTTAATAAATAGACCTTCTTATTCAACTGAAAGTTGAAATAATTATTCCTTAAAATCCTTACTGGTATTATAAAATAAGAGGCGATTCAGATGTCCACCAACAGAGAATGATTAATGAAATTATGCTATATCTATTTAAGGGCACATTATGCAACTAGTAAAATGAGGCTTCTGTTGCAACCAGGAAAAGATGTCTATCACAAAAAGCAGGAAACAACCCTGAATCCCTACTATGCTTACAACCAGGTGGAAACGGCAGACATTTGTTTTTGAAGAACAAAAGGGAAAACACATAAATTACTGTACTTGGAGTTAGAAGGTAGTCTTAAAGCAAGCCTCCTATATTTTCCAGGCAAATGAAGACGTATATGGTTTTAACAGTGAAAAAAGTATACACTCAAAGATGGCGATGAAGTAACAGCAAAAAGAGAACTTTATCGTAAATATTCTGATTGCGAAAATGATTAACTCTCAAAACAGATATACCAAGACAGCATTGTTTTCCTTATTCAACAAGTTTTCCATGAACACAAGATAGACCATCTCTCCCTTTTTGACGTGGCTAACAGGAAGTATCCCTCGGCTTAGGCGTCTGCTGTAACTAATTAGCCCCTGGCTTTCATCTTCCAGCCCGTGTTCTTTCACTTTTGCTGCTGGGTGCTTTGTTTGGGGAGTATCTTTTCTGTATTGGAAGCTATCTGAAAGCTATTTAATGTTGTCAAAGCAGGCAGGGTATTAACCATACAAAATGAAATTAAACTATCTTACTCTTACTAAACAGTACTTGAGTATCAAAACTATTAAGTTCAGAGTATCAACTTATGAAGTGTGCTCAATATAAGCAGAATGATGGAATTCAGGGGAAAAATCAGTACCTGACATAAGGTATGAAATGAAAATTACATTTCTAACCCTGTTTCAAAAGTCATTGTCTGAGACTTGGAATCAAAGTCAGTGTGAAAAGTCTCAAGTTGGTTAGCAGTCTACATAACACATATTCGTAAGATATTTAAGAGCATAAGAAGTTGGATAGGTACAAATTTAAACTTTAGTTCCAACAGTTAACATCTGTGCCACTCAGAAAAAAAATTATTTAATGTCTCCATGCTACTATTTCTTCATCTTCTAAATGGGATGACATCTCCCTTACAGAGTTTCTAGAAGAATTAAAAAGAATAAACATAAGCTATGCGCTTATTTACGGTGCCTGGCACATAGTAGGTGTTCAGTAAATGACAACTAATAATAATGACAATTTGGTTGGGTTTTCAATGCCAAAAGAGACATCCCACTGCCACTGCACTCAGAGGCAAAGAGAGAATTATTAAATATATACACACATACCAATTTGTTCCTTGTGATCTCTGACCCAAATCTCTAAAACATTTCACTTAAAATAGATGATGCAATCCAACACGATACTCCAGTTACTGAAAAAGGCTGCTTTTGGATTCCGAGCCTCCCCAGAGCCATCAGGCTAGTTTGGATACCCGGCAGGAAGAATGGTGAAGTGTTATCATGTTGTTTCTCGGCCTTATTCAAGCACAAAACAGACTTTGAACTTTAAACATTTCAAGCAAGTGTCAGTTTTTTGTTTTCTTTTAAGGCACCCTGTGCATATGCCACTTTGTCTAAACAGGTGGGGAAAACACCAAAACAAACAACAGAATGCTTGGCAAGCAGAAGTGATGGGGATAAAGATAGACCGCGTGCCTGTTCCTACCTCTGCTGCTGAGAGTAGGAGGAGGGAAGGCAACGGGCAGTGTCTCCAACACGTGCTGGCACGTGCTCTCCGGGGCCAGAGGAAAGTGCTCAGCACACGCTGCAAACCCTGGACTTTCGCTCTGTGTCTGCTGCCCGTTTCTACTGAATGCCGTGCTCACAACAACAGCGACGGCCACCAGACAAAAGAGAGAGCGTTTGAGGTTGTGCCCCATGAACGTTTTGCAAACTCCTATTAATTCCAAATTAAAATAAAGAACATTATACAATTCTGAGAACCAGTGAAAGCACTGGTATCAAGAGAAGGCTCACGCTCCAGACAAAATTACCCTGAACCACGACGATATCCACTGATGTTGATATTACTAATTTTTTCTTCTGACTTGATTCAAAGAGATATTTAAAACAACAATACAGGTGATTTGAGTGGTGTAGATGTGTGTTGCACATGCTGCATTGTATTTTAACAAATACATATTTCCTTTTAAGTCTGCTTTCAGGTCTGGGGCGCCTGGGTGGCTCAGTTGGCTGAGCGTCCGACTTCGGCTCAGGTCATGATCTCATGGTCTGTGGGTTCAAGCCCCACATCAGGCTCTGTGCTGACAGCTAGCTCAGAACCTATAGCCTGTCTTCAGATTCTGTGTCTCCCCCTCTCTCTGACCTTCCCCTGCTCTCTCTCTGTCTCTCAAAAATAAATAAAACATTTAAAAACATAAAAAAACTATCTGCTTTTAGGTCACAATGGACTCACTTGGGCAGTGATGGGCAATGTTAGCACTAACTTTTCTCAACACAGTGTGGGGAAAGGGTCCCTGAAGGACCCTGAGTGTTAGGTAGGCTGTGGCTTGGGACTGCGAACCTTCAGGGGAACAATGTAGAGTGTCCATGTTGTCCTCCATTGTTTCTAGATGGTGTAGAAACTCATTGTTCTCTTGCCTCTCTGAAGTTGGTCTCTGCTCCCATTGTTTTCCACGAGAACAGGGATTTTGCACAAAATCATCAACTCCGACCTCCCACTCAACTTGGAGTCAGTTGTGAGCTTCCACGTAGCACAAAGAAAATCTGTCTTTGCCTCAGCAAGTGGGCATGAAGGCAATTTCAAAGTTAGTGTCCTTTGGCTTGATTTTCAAAAGGTCATGCCCACATGTGACGGCATGATTTATAATTTGTTCTTCAACAGGGCCCTTTAAGCAAAGTCCGAGAAGCTCATTCCGTCTGTCACAGAAATGAGATGTCTGCCATCAGCCAAGTTCTGTTAAAGGCCTCTCCTGCCTCCCCTTACCTTTAGAAATGTCATCTCTGAACACCTTTCTCTCCACCTGAAACAACGATTTCTCTCTTTCTGCCTTGCCCATAAGCTTCTTGAAGGCCGGGTCGGGGCCAGGATTGAACATGTGGCTTGGGCAGGTGATCCTCATAGACATTTGGTGGGTACAAAGAAGAGGCCATCAGCCAGAGTATCTCTCCAGCACATCAAAAATGCTCTTCCACTCAGCTATGAAAGTGGAATGGGCAAATCTGTAGATCTCTACATCCTTCCTTCTAAACAAGAAGCTCGAGACACCTACAGGTTTTGGCTGGCAGAAATAAGCACGGTCACCACCACGGAGGAAAAAACAAATCATCGTGGAGAGAGAATCAGGCTAGCATTCAACAAGGAGGGGAGGCCTGTTTATACATAGTTAATCCTAGATTAAGAAAAGGGCACAGAGCAAAATGCAACACTGAATAAAACTAGCCTACACGGGCCCTCTCTGATCAGAGGCCATTTTTTGGGGTTAATTACTTTGGCTTTTCCTCTTTTTTTTGCTAAAATTATTATTTGTGTGTGTGTGTGGTTTCAGGAATTTATGAGGTTCTCCTTTATATTTGGAGCATAGGGTCCAGCGAGGAGAGAGTTCTGCAAATCATTACTGTTGTGTGTGAATGTGTGCCTGGGAGAGGAAGTTGCCCAAAGTGACCCGGTAGGGAGGATGCATTCATCCTATTTTAACCACTGCTGTAGAAAAATGGCTTTTTAAACTGCTAGTGTAGGAAACTCGCCTAAAAGTCGATTGTTACACTCCGTGTCTCTTCCATCCTCGCCATCACGTCAGTGGGTTGGCTTCTGTGGGTAAGACTTGGGACACACAGTGTGGTTCCTGTCAGCCCGGGCGGGAGCATCCGCCCCACAGAGGAACCTGGCACACACCGTGCTCCCGACAGGGGCGTAAGAATAGACGCAGAAGTCTCTTATTTGGATTTTTGGAATGTGCCAATTTAACAGTCACGCTTCTGAGCAGAAAGTATTCAAGAAAAGAACAAAACATATATATCGATAAGGGAAAATGCCCTCAAATTTTGGTTATCTTTGTTTGATTCACTACGTGGCTCTGGCAACAAACAGAATGTAGAGAATATTAAGGTTAAAGGCAGAATTCTGAAAAACAGAAAAATATCCACACGTGCAGATGGGAAGCCTTCATTCTACAACCCAAGTATCGGGTAGCATCGATCATTATAATATCGGTGCTTTTATTCTCAAAGGGCAGCCTTAGCAAACAAATAACACAAAGCCCAAGATGGAAGACACTTCAGTCTTTCTCCAACTAGCTATGTATGAGAACATCCCTCTAAAAAGGAGAAATTTACTCAGGTTTTAAAAAATAAATAAAAATCAACTAAAGTAGCCCTGCAAAGCAGCCTAAAACATTCACTTTTCTAAATAATTTCTGACCGGAATTCCATTGAATTTGGATAGCATGGTATTTTCTATATAGTTTTCAGAGGATGCATTTTTCTTTGTTTAAGAACCTCGTTTGTTTAAAAATTGTTTTTGAGTGGTTTTTGGCCACCAACACTTCCTGGGGTTTACTTGGCTCAGGTTTGTCCAGAAGCTAATTCTGATTCTTCTGTCAAATGCTCCATGGCACTGCGTTCCCTCGCCTCCCGAACGCCTGGCAGGCGTAGGTGAGCAGCTGACCACACCAGGGACGGGGCTGCGCCGACAGGGAGGAAGGGAGCCATCCACTCTAGTCGCCCGAGTTCTGGGGTTAGAGTTTCACTCAGGAGATCTCCCACTTAAAGCAGGGGTAAACTCTCTTCTCCAGACAAGCCTGGGCACTTCATTTCAGCTGGCCTCAGCCATCGAAGTAGGAAGAGCATTCCTTTTAACTGAGCTCTTTGTGGAGATAAGAGTTATGGCGTTCTGCTGACCGTCAGAGAACAGCTCTTACAACCCCTCCTCTTCAGAAGGAAGACCTGGAGGACCCCTGCTTTTTGCTGTCATCAAGGTATCCTAAACATGGATGTCTACTTCTCATTGTTAGAAAGCAGAGATTAGTAGAGAAATGTGATTAATTTTATGGGCTTCAGAAATGCGGCACCTTAGGAATGTTCGCAGAATTTGATTTTGGGTTTGAATGCCCCGAGTTCTCAAGGGACTCCCCTGTCCCCAGCCCACGTCCCAAACCACCTCTTGTTACTTTACTGTATCTAGGTTTTACTATGTGTCCTTTGAGAAAACCATAGCAACAGAGATTCTCTTACACCTCACAGTAGTAATGTGTACAAATTAACAAAATCGCAGGAGTCAATTTCATAACCGTTTCCCTAGTCACTGTGTCCTCAGACATTCCCTACCATCTTTGGCGGAAAAATATGCTTCCATTGTTCACACTGATCTTAACGGCCAGCCTCTTTCTTGTGTGCCAAAGTCCCCGACACAAAGGTAGGTTTGAAATCTACACATCCCGGTAGCTCCCGTCTGCCCAGACTCTGGGAGACCACCGTGCGGAACACCAACACCGGTCATCCCCATCAGTGCTCCTTCCTGTGTCTTCCTAAGATGAGGAAGGTATGTGCCTTAGGGGTAGGGGAGTGGCATGGTGGTGACTGTGGTTAGGAGCATGAAAGGCAGTTTATTCTCACGGTTCAGTCGCCGGCCCACCCTCCGGGCTCTTGGACTGGCCTACCTTGGCATGCAGACTCTGTGGTTTGTTGGAGAGGATGTCTGCAGCTTCCCTGCAGCGGGTGGAGAGGTTCAGGATCGCAGCAGCTGCTGCTATGTGGGTGTCTTCACTACACTGACCGTAGCTGTAGGAGCTGGCTCGGCCAGGGCTCTGGGTGTGGGCGCCGGCACTAGGCAGTCGATTCGGAAATTTCCCTGGATTTGAAAAATGCTTTGCTGTTGAAGAGAGATTTGATTAGCAATTGCACGGACCTGGTTTTCGTGATTAAACAGACTTGTTTTAAAGACATAACTCCTTGCACTGAAACAGATTAAGAATAAATTAAAAAAACACACGATCCATTGTCTATTGGTACAGTAAACAAAGATTATTCAGATCGGATCTCACAGAAGTTCACAGATCAAATGCTGTGATTGCTGGGGAAGAATGGCTATTCTCTTAATATTTTTCGTATTTACACTTCTGACGGTAACAACTCTATAACTCATGTTATATGGCAGGTGCACTGGAAGGACTGGTGGCAAGAATTGTAGATTAAAAACCACATTAGCAAAACCCATCGGAGATTATAGAAGCTTAAGACTCGTACATCTAGAAACCGTGTATGTGTGAGGATCAGGAATTCCTGGCGAGACAAAACTGTGCCCTTTGAGCATTTGTTTTCCTGGTAACAGCTTATATTTAGACATAGCACTGCATTTTTATTATTTGATATTCAGGTTTGTTACGTGCCTCAACCAGGAGAAGTTGTTCTTCATGTCCAACTAGATGAAACTAAACGCATGGCAGAGTCTTTAATGAGCTGGCATTTTGCATGTTTAGATAGAGCATGATGAGTAGAGGACAGAGAACACGTCCTCAGGGTGAGCAGAAAGGCAATTCAGTTATCAAGGCTGAGTTTCCGTTTTATGTTTCTGCTGTGGCACCAAGGCACTGCTGAGAGAGGAAATTAACCGTATTTCTCTTCATGCCGTGTGTCTGTAAACATCACTCAAGGTCATCGAGAGACACCCGAGATTTCAGGGGGAGAACAGGAAAGTTATTTATTTTGCTTATTCTAAATATTTGATCGCTATTTTTCGGGAAGTAATTTAAAGCATTACCAAATGTTATTTCTATAGTTATAAAAATATAGAAATGTCACTGAATGGCTTGCGTTTTTAAGCCAATATGTGTGTTTAGATGAGTATATAGAATGCTGAATTAAACATATATGTGTATGTGTATGCATGTGTGTATATCTTGCATTTTTATAATAGAAGACACTGTGTGCATGCATGTGCGTGCGTGTGTGCATGCGTGTGTGCATGTGTGCGTGCGTGTGTGTGTGTGTAATTTGTTTCCTGAACCTAACAGGTTGTCAGTGTTATTTAGGTTGGCCAGGCCCATTTTGGGTAAGAATAGATAAAATATCTTTTGGAGTGTAATGTACTTGTTCTCAATAGGCCAATGCCTTTTGAGTCTGCGTATCACCACGATGTTTTCTATAACATTCCAGTTTTTGACAGGAGTGACCAACATCGCAGAGTGAAGCACACAGAATGTGCCTTAAGAGCCCTCCATCCAGGTCACTCGGTAGGAGACGGAAGGGACTCCATGGATGTGTATGCTGTAAATAATCCACGATCTACAGAGAACTCAAATCGGGGAGTAAGTCTGCTTCTCTCCTCAGGACTGTTATCATGACACAGAAATCATGCCCGGATTTCTCCCAAGCTCGGCTCTCTTACTTTTCATTAGAATATCCAAAGACTCTAAGACACTTGAAGAAATGTGTTAGTAAAAACACCAACTTGTATATATTAAAGCATCTTTATGCTCCAGTCTTCCACAGCGAAGTGGCATCATTAGAGTATTGACACATTTTAAATGACTCCATATTAATTCTTAAATATGTGGCTAACCAGCTCCTTCATCACCATATTGCCCTCTAGTAAAATCTTGATTCCGAACTGTGAGTGTCTTTTTTTTTTTATAATAGTTTATTGTCAAATTAGTTTCCATATAACACCGAGTGCTTCTCCCCACAAGTGCCCCCCACAATGACCATCACCCCCTCCCCCCTCAGTCCATGGTTCGTCTCCAGTATTCAGTAGTCTCCCTTGATCCGTGTCCCTCACTCATCCCCGCTCTCTTTCCCCCTTCCTCTCCCCATGGTCCCCTGCCAGGCCTGTCTTGTTAGACCTATGAATGCAAACATATGGTATCTATCCTTCTCTGCCTGACTTATTTCGCTTAGCATGACACCCTCAAGGTCCATCCAC